>ML219458.1:60357-94137 GCA_004785975.1 Popillia japonica
TAGCTATTGAGACATCTGCCACATTAGGACAGCTTGCTCGAAAATTTTGCTTACAAACCAAAAAGAGAAAATATAAAATATCCAGTATGTGAACGAAGAAATTGAAAAGAAACTGCAGCAAATAAATTACGACACATCTGTTACGAACATAGAGCAGAAAAATTTATTATAAGTAACAATAATAAACTTCAATGCATCATTTGTATGGAACTACTATCAGCTTCTAAAGAATGGAACATGAACCGATATTATACTACGTTACAGAAAAAGAGCGGTATACAGAATCTATAGAGAGTCTAGAAATGCTTTTGAATTATAAGAAAAAACTAAAATAATAAATATTTTTCCAAAAAATCAAATTTCATTGCCTCTGATCTCAGAGTCGCTTGGCACCTATTTCAAAGTGATGTTGTTCGTTTTTATGTTGTTTGTTCTATGGTACTCCAGTACCACATTGGAATTGAGCTTGAGCGGTTGCAATATCCCAAGGCCAGTTCAGTTGTCAAGTAAAATTTCGCTAATTGCATTTAAGGTACTTCAAAATATCCTCAGCACAAATCATCCAATTGTCAGTCTGGAAAATTAGAGGATAGAGCCTCCCGCCTCTCTCTCCAAGTTTATGGCTTTCTCATTTGATTCTCAATGTTTCAATAGACTTCAATAGCGGCAATGGAAGCACCTGCAAATGTTCACGTAGGTTTTTGAAGTGTTCCTGGTGGTAATATCGGTCTTTCATTATTGAGTAAAACTGAGCTTGATAACAAATTTGGTGTAGTCTCTTGACACGAAAAGTAGCGCCAGAAATTGTTAAAACAAGAAATCTTTAACCGATAGAAAACAATTCAATAAAACTAAATAAAGATTAAATAAAAAAAGTGCCTTAAAATATTCAAAACAGTCTCACTGTCGTGTGTCGTAATTATAAACCATTCACTTTAATTGTACGATATAAATTGACGAAAACACTGACATATCCAACATCAGGCAAATAGTAATTTTTGTTGGAATCCACTCTTTTGTCTATCCTTCTCCTCGGTACAACCACGGATACGGATACGTTTGAAGCTGTAAATAAGAGGCCTGTTCGTTTGCGTTGCTGAAAGTGCTCAATCACTTTTGTCAACATCCGCATGTTCGTTTAGAAATTTAGCTGCTGACAGGTGTTTTCGACACTCGTTCATTTGCATTTAGCAAATTGCTGTATGTCAGAAGTAGCAAGCTATACTTGCTCCTGCTTCATGTGTGTAGCAGATTTATCCGCTCAAAGTGATCTATTTGCTGTTTCTAAATCTGCTACACTTGCTATTTTTGACAAAACTTACCAAAGTTAGCAATTCAAACGAACAGGCCTAAGGTCGTATCAAGACTATGGAAAATTCGATTGTGGCAATACAGAAGCCACACCTACTAGTCGCTTGCTATTTCTGTTGAGAACGTAAGCGGTGTAGACCTTTAACTGAAATTATCTAATTTGAAAACAGATTCTTTTTAATAGGGAAGGATAGAACTAGGAAAGATTTTTTCTTAAATTAGTCTCAGTAGAACGTTACTTAGTCAACCTCTAAAAATTAAGCCATCACAAAATATATTTTGAAGTCAAAATGTAGGTCTGGCTTTGTTGCTGCGTTTAATCATAGCTGTAATTAGATAGTCTACACGAAAGTAAATTCTAAATTAATTGGAAATTTGTTCCGCTTCAAAATTTAATTAAATCAACTATAATTATATATAGACACAGAAGAAACAAAAACAGCATCGTAACTCACCGTATGCTTTTTACCGTTGTATGCTTCTTCTTATTTTTAGAATAGTGTGGATATAAATGTACAAAAATATATTTTCTATTTATCCCGGTAAGTATTAGTTGTAACGTTCTTTATGTCGGATAGATATTTACCATTTAGCTCTATTTCTAGGATCGGCATATAGAATTAGAAACTTGCGTGTCAAAAATATTAGAATAAAATAAACTTGCACGTTGGATTTTGTTTTTCGGTTAAAGTTCTAGTTTAGTTTAAAGTACATTTGTGGTAACGTAAATAACTTCTAACCACATACTTCAATATTACGAAATCTTGCCAAGTTTTAATTATTATCAAATTTGACGTACGAATTTTTAAGTTTTTAAACAAGACTATTTTTACATGCAAATAAAATAAATGCGAAAGAAAACGATTAAATGCGATTTTTTTATCGAAAAATTATTGAAATCTGCAGTAAAATTGTAGAATGACGACAAATCATATTTCCATAACATTTTAGGAGTATTAGTTAATATAATATATCCTATGGGTACAATAATATCTTGGTACTGTAGACAAAATTTGGATTAAATTATTATTTATCGTGCCCCACAAGTTTTCAAGAACTTTCGAATCTGGCGATTTTTTTCGGCCATAGAATTAGAATAAACTCTGGATTTTTGTTAAAACCAGGTCTAGAGGTATATATGGGAGAATTATCTTAGACAATATAAAAGTGCCATAGGGAAAAAATACATATATTTATCCCCAAAAGCCACAACTTATTTAGCTACTTTTCCTCGTTGAAAAAAATACAATAAAATAAATTTGAAATAAGATTTGTAGCCTGCCTGGCATTGTGCAAAACGTTTCGAATGTAACCGTTGCTCTGTTTTTTAAAAATCAAAATACGAAATACGGACACAGAATGTATGCCAAATAATATGCAGTGACAAAAATGTTTATTAATATCCAAGAATATAAATCAACTACTCATCGATTCAATGATTTACATAAGTCATATTGTAATTGATTTTAAAATATTTATACTTTTAAAATATATGTACAGTATGCGGCCAAATAAACAGTACTGAAACTATGAAACTTTACATTATATACCTCTAGCGAAACTTTAACATTATATAGCGTTGCAAATATTATTCATGACGACGTTCCCGAAAAAAACAGATGTTCAAGATCCCCTCCGTTCAGTTTCAAGTAGTATTCGTAGCGTTCGCGTAGGTTTATAAACATGTCTGTGAACATAGGTTGTTGCATGACAGGAAAACACCTTGAATTTTTATCCCCAATTCCGCTATGTCAGACGGTGGATCGGTACGGAAACGAGCCTCTTTCAGCATTTCCTACATGTACGCATCAGGTGGTGTTAGGTCTCCTGAGTGCGATGAGTATGGGAAATCAGTGTCACGAGAAATAAGGCATTCCCAAAATGATTGCGCAGCATTCGAAGAGATGCCCTAGCCGAGTGACAGGTTGCCCCGTCCTGCTGAAACCATTGTTGATTGCGTGGTAGGTTCCTGGCACGACAAAATTGTTTAAGATCATGCAAAAATAGTGTGATGACCTGACCTATGTAGCGCTCCTGATTCACAGTTAGCGGCGTTCCATCGTTTGCTTCAATGAAACGGGCCCAGTATGCCATGTTCGGATACAGCATACCAAATGGTAACATGGTTACTATGAAGAGGTTGCTCGACGATTATGCCGGAGCGTTCGAATCGAAGAGACCGTGTTGTCTGCTTGTTAATGTATCCGTTTAAACGAATATGGCTGTCATCAGAAAACTACACATGCAACAACGACGCATCGTCATAATCCGTAACCAACACCCGTGCACAATAGTCAGCTCTTACACGCTTATCAGCTGCAGTCAGCCACTGTCCGGTCTATATTTTGTATGCAAACCCACCAATATTCTTGAAAATTCGGCGGAGCGATCGATGATTGATATTCAATTTTAATGATGATTTCGGAGGCATCGTTTCGGCGATTGCAGCACCTGATTCAAAACACGCCAGTGATTCGTATTGGTTGTAACTGTCATTGCGCGACCCACGTGACCTTTACGTTGGCAAAGCACACTTCGCGTACGATGAAACTTGTCAAAAACTGCTAATATAACGGCGTTGCTCGAGGCTTGTTTCATAAACTCAGCCCTAAATGCGTCGCCAATTATTTTAAGCTTGGACCGTTTTCACACCCATTTCCGAAAATAGTCCTCCACAATAAAAACTTTTTCTGCAACAGTGAGCAACATCCTGAAGCAACTATATTAAAAAGAAATTCGCACATACCTTCTAACCACGTTCGGAGACCACTCAGTATCTTTCAGCACATGGTACAAACATAGTTGACACATACATATGCGTTTCAGTACTGCTCATTTTACCGCATACCGTATTTCAGATTTTATATTACAATTCAGCAATATTTTGATGGCTGACACATTAGAAAGTAATATTATTAGATGATATCGAAGGCGTCCACGCACCGAGACTCTATAATGAGGGTTTCCGGGTGTTGACCGTGTGATGGTTAGTAAAATATATGTATACAATACAAATAAAAATAATGCACAAGATATACAATAAAAACCTGGACGTTTCACCACTAATGTAAGTGGCATCTTCAGGAGCAAAGAGGGTAGTTTGGGGGGTACCAGACAGTCACGGTAACTTGATATGTGAACCGCGCTAGAAGCAAAAACCTTCTGGTAGGTAAGGGCGTGAGAAGGTCACGGTAACTCCACGTGTCAACCACGCTAGAGGCGCATAAAAACGTTACATAAGTACTTAGAGATGGCTAAAAATTACGGATAACTAATTGAATTATTTTACTACTTCATGCGTACTTGTGCACAAAGAAAATGCATCCCTTTGGTAGATATCATGCCTCTGAACTACTACTAAATCTGTAAATTTTCTTTGCTACAGACTTTGGTGTTGTTCCCAATCTTCTTAATAGACTTTCTACCACTTTTAGGTAACGATCTAAGAATTCTATGTATGATTTGAGCGTTCAAAAGCAGAAAGAGAGAGGTATTGGAAAAAAGATAATTATTATACTTACGTATAATTAATAACATTTCAGATATTTATTTTCAAATGACCGCAATTACTTCAACCCAAACACTGCTATATAGTTCGACATAGGTATAAATGTTTTTACTAAAAAAAGTGAAATGGCCACTTTACTATAAAAATAAGTAATTAATTGCGTAAAAACCACTGAAAACTACGTGAACGTAAACTTCCGGCTTGCAGATTTTACTTTTAATTATTTTTCAAAGTCTAATATCTTAAAAATGAAACGATAAGAGCACAAAACAAAACTGTTCTAGAAATAAGCGCAATTGTATGGTTTACTTTTGGCATCTTAAAAGTGTAGTGGCAACATCAAGTTCATCTCACCACTGTTTATAGTGAAATATTTAAGAAATTAAAAAGTAGAAGATGATATTTTCTTAACACAAATCAGCACAAAAAGTTGGTATGATTAAGCTAAATAATGCGAAGCTTTGAGGGTACTATTTTTGAGTGCAGTAATTTATTAACTGGCAAACACTACAAAACCGCAAGTATTAATCTACATATACCTAATAGTAAATATTTTTATTCTCTAAGAATATTTAAATTAACTGAGACATTAAATACCTTGACAATCTATATTAAAATATTTCGATAAATTAATCGCATTATTTAGAATTGTAGTGTTGCTTGTCTATAAATACTATACTACTATTCTACATACATAAATAAAGTAGACTTGTTTCTTAAGTCTTATATTAAAATCTCTTATTAACAATAACTTCATTCGCTGCGCGTATTATCCATAGAAAGTAGTTATTCCTGTTTTGATATTATTACGAGATAGATCTTCAAGAGTTAGTAGTTTTAAACATTATACAGATACGGGAAACTGTTATTTGAAAAATCCGCATACCGGTATTCATGCCTGAATAACTTTTAAATGACCCGCAAGAACAAAATAGTTTGCTACATTACCAACAGCCACGATAAACTTGACAGCTCATTCGAAATTTTTTGGTTAATTTATGAAAACACAATGGAGTGAAAATTTATGCAAAAACTACATTATTCAACAATAGTGAGTCTATAAATACTTAGCTTTCCATTAGCAGTGTGTGTTTTCAGTGATTAATTATTTAAATTTCTACGTTTTTGCAGGTTAGGTGAGTAGTTTTCAAATAAGGCACCCATGAACGATTTGTTCAAAGCGGTTTGATGAAAGTAATTACAAGCTATTAAGATGGGAATAATTATTACTAAATTTAGGGTAAACTGTCTAATTTATGATACGAAATTTATCATGTCTTTTTACCTCTGTTTTTGTAGAAGAAGAAGACCACAGAGGAAATATTGGAAACGTTGGATAAAGAAATAAAAACAATAGAGACATATAGAGTAAACACAGAACAGACACAAAAGAAAATTGTGGGAAGATTTATCTTGATATCCGTCATTGTATATACAGTGACAGCCTTTCTCTTTTATTTTTATTTCTTTCCAGCCTCATTCTATGATAGATTGTTTTATATAATTCCATTAATTTTTGCACCAATTATGTGAGTAATCAATTTTTGTGCCAACCTTTATACATCTTATTTATATTTTAGAATTATTTCTACAAAGAAAGGCCTGACATGGTACTATAAACGAAAAATTTTTAAAAATCAAACCAAATTACGCAAATTAAGCGATGAAAAGAAGAAAATTTTGGAGAATGTTATGGAAACAGAAACTTACAAGAAAGCCAAAGTAATTTTGGAAAAATATGCACCAGAACAAATTAGGAAAAGCAACAGCTTCCCAGTGCCTTCAAGTGATATAGCATCTCCAAACAAAAGCAATCTAACTACGAATGTAATTGCTCCTACACCAGGTATTCTACATACAATGGATAAAATATATGAGCATATTTCTAGTTATACGTTTAATAACTTTCGAAAGTTCAAAAACTCAAACTCTTATATGAAAGAAGTTTAATATTGTAGATTAGTATTATTTCTATACATAAAAATACATACTCATTGTATTCATGTTTAATTTGTAATAAAATGGCAACTAACTTTTTAATATTTTATCATTCATGTTTCTTTGGGTTAATTGAATAATATAGTATAAGTTACTTACAAAATACCCTTTGGTAGGTGCTACAGTTTATTTTTTTGCATTTAGTTTGTTTCATATATCATTGTTTTTTTTGTTATCAATGTTTAATTTCCAATAACCTTGAAAATCTGCATTGAAAGCCATCTTTCAATATTTATGTACATGTATGTAAAATAGTTATAACATTTGTTGGGTAGAACTTTCGGAATTTTATTAATACACTGCACAAATCATTTATATCTAGGATTACTTTTAATTAATGTAGAGAAAACAATGAAACCTGCTATTAATTCCAGGAAAATTATAATAATTTCAATAGTAGATATTACATAACATAAATTTTGTAATTTACAATATTTCAATTAAGTCAGAATTGTAGGCTAGGAATGAAAAACTTTTTTGAATTAATTCGTCTTAGCGTTATGATTTACAATAATATGTTGAACCCGAATATATCGGAGTTAATTAAAGATATATTACCAAAATCATGCCGCAACGTGTGTACAATATTACAGTATGATATTTTAGTTCTATAATTTACTTTGAAACATTACTAATAATTTACTCAGTGTTATATCGCGCTGCTACCAGTACCTCAATGCGCCCGAGCAGATTTCCTGTAATAATTTTGCGAGTTCTCTATTATGACTCTTGGTGTGATATTTTGTTTTTCTGTAGGAATCATATTGGGACCCAAGGTAATATTCCTATAACATTCGTATGTAGGTATACGGCGATACATTACTTCAATTCTCCACAATCATGTGGTAATACACGATGGTCTATGCAAAACAATTCTTTTTTATTGTTTCTCTTAATTTTGGTTTTTTACTTGGGTAGTGACTGATATACTTATATTAGCTTCTTGGACTATCTTATACAACATAGCAGGTAAAAGACTAACTAATAACCTTCTTAGATAAAAGGCGCGTACTTTGTATTACATTTAATTTAAATTTACCACTAAGTCAAAAGCACCTGAAATCTTTTTTATGGATGCTAAAATTAGTGAAGCTTCAGCCTTTACAAGAATTAAGTCTTCTGGAAAATATTCTACTACTAGTATTTTATAGAAAAATTAGGACTGATTGCAGCCCACTCTATTGCCTATTATGTATACTATTAAAATGCTTGACAATGGCTTGACATTTACAATACTCTCTTTGATGTTGTTGGTCGAAATTATCTCGACGATTCTCATCAGCAATTATGAATTGTTTCCGAAAATCTACAATCTTATTATACGTGGTTTTGTATGTATATATTTTTTATAATGTCAGATCCCATCTTTTACAATTCAACACGGTTTTATATCGGAAAAAAATCTGTTGTTACAATAAGTCGGGGAAGTTATTTCAAACATTGGTTTCATAAGTATAGCTTTATAGTTATAACATCTTATATTATCTTGTTGTTTTGTTTTAAAAAGTTATAGTTCTAACTGTTTAACTGAATACGCAATTCAAAGCGAAATGCTTTTGACATTATAAATTATAATAAATAGTTGCAACTTGGGATTTGTTACATTGCGTTTTCAAAGCTTAAATTGGTTAAATAAGGTGTCGACGAAATTTATAGGCTTTTAATATACGAAGAATTTTCAAGTCGAATATCGGTCGTTGTATTAACGTAAAAACATGCCCAACACTGTAGATGTTTATAACATATAACAAAGTGCTTATTTTTATTGTGTTACTTATTTTATTTGAACTAGTATGTAGCCATTTATGTGGCGCCTCTGTCAGTCCGACGAAATGAACGAGTCTTAGTATTACTGTTAATTTTGTTAATAGTTTAGTTAGTTTAGTTATAGTTAGTGACAGTTAACTTGTATGGTAAGTGAAATAATTTAAATATGATTTTATCCAGCATAACAGTTCATCAAGTCTGACCAATAACATAGCATTGTCGTGGAGGAATAAGGATTTCTATTATCAGGATTATAATATCTTTTGATCGTATCACAATCGATTTAAAGATATTTGAAACAATTCTTGAGCCAACTGGAAAAAAGTAAGATACAAGTTCACACAATACTACAATATTCTTCTATAAATATATTGTGGTTTATTGGAAGAGATTGTGAATAGTAATCCGTAGCGTATGTACATATATGTACATGTTACTACAAAAAAACCATAGTACTGCTGTGATATATGATTACATCATCTGGAAATCATGTAGAGTTTCCGCAAGATATTAAGAAGTGACATTCTGCAACTACATTTGCTTTGAAAATTGAATGTATTACTCACGCGTAGCGGTAAATATTTATTTCAACAGAACAGGGCGCTATTGTTATATCTACACAATTTTAATCGCAGGGAGACAGTAACCGGCCAGCTTTGCCAATAGTCCATGCCTTGGCATCACCAAAATAAGGAAATGTAAGAGTCTTGAGACAAAAAAAATATTAATATACATCATGGCAAGAAAAGTAAAGCATATTATCACAGAACCAAATAAAAGATAAAGCTACAAACTACAGAAATAGAAATCTTTCGTTAAGAGCAGTACGAAGTTATAAAGAATCAAGTGCCATTAAAGAGGTGATGAAGGACTGCAATACCTGCAATAGTCTAAGATATACATATATCGATAAAGAAACACATGAACAGTAAAAGCGAGAGTATTAACGAGAAATAAAGAAATTCCTCTATGTAAAACACCACAGATTGCAAGAGATAATAGTGACCTGTAATCGCTGCTGATCAGAGAACCCAAATGAGACGTGCACCTGTAACAAATATAATAAATACATCACTACACTCTTTCTATATAAGATGTATTAACGAAACGCAATTTCTTACTTATTTTAGTAGGATAAGTTCAACGTTATAAGAAAATGTATAGAAATACATACTAACAAAAATAATATCTAATCTGAAAACTCAATATCTCATAATCAAGGTACTTGCCAAGTGCATAAGATTGTATGCATAATTTATTAAGTATAAGAAACTTCGAATTAAATATAAAGAAGTTGTTGGAATAGGTAAGTCAATATAAGTTTATGTATTATGTGGCGATATCTGTGGAGAGCGGCGTTAGTGACGCGAAGTCGGGAGACGCGAGAGGATGATGGTATACATAGATGCCAGAACGCTAATATATGTACTAATATTATTTGGGCTTCCCCTAGTTAGATATACAGTTGCTAAGAAAGATAGGTGGAGGTTATATCGTTATAACGTGCTTGTAAATACGTTAGTCTTAGTATCTAATAAATACATTTAAAACTTAGCGCTTCATCAGTATTAACAGCAGTTTTTAATTATTGTATTAAAAATAAAATCTCTTGGTAATTAAAAAAAATGTCAATTGAAATAGCCAGACTACTACACTTTGGACATACATACAGTATACAGAAACTACCATACATACACACTGCATAAAATTATATTTTATACAATTGATGTGGCGCAATAAATAACAATACGAAAATGAAAACTTATAACAATGTATAATATGTAAATTGTAAAAATTATACTGAAAGAAAATAATAGAAAAGAATTATTAAAATACAGATATATATTATTAATTGCCGTAATAATTTGTTTATTATTATGTATATTAAATTGTATATATTTAAATGACAAATTCCTGCTAGGCAAGGCAGAACAGTAGTATTATTTATCATTGTAGTGCTTTATAAAATTCATTACAACTCGACCATATTCTTAAAATTTCAGGTCTTCGACATCGAGTATTGCCTTCGAGTCAAATCGCTAAGACTCCTTATAGCGGACTTCAAACACCAACCCGTCCACTCCCAGTCACAGCTTCCATACAATCTATGGCTCGTATTTCTTCTACCTCAGTGGCTTCCATCGCCTCTCAACCTGGTATCTCTGGGACGCCCTTGCCTTTGCCAAGAGCAATATTGCCCAGGGAACGTTCCGTTTTCGATAAGATGGTAGAATACTTGGTCGGTGATGGGCCGTCAAATAGATATGCTTTAATTTGCAGACAATGTTCTAGTCATAACGGTAAGAAAATATTCTTTATTATAGTTTGTCCAGCGAATCTTTACCCACACGTCACAAATTTATATATCGATAATACGCAGATGTTACCGAGTCCATCTCATGTAGTTTCCATTTAATAAAAAGGGATAGAAACAAAAATAAAATAAAACGTTTGTCGATTATCGATATATAAATTTGTGACGTGTGGGTAAAGATCCGCTGGACAAACATGTACATGTATTACATTTGGCAATTTTTTAAATATGATGACCATTTATATAAATTGCATTCCTTTAGTGTTCTTTACACTAGTTACCTAACTTCCTTAACAATTTTATGCAAAACAATAGATAATGAAATAGAAATAATATGTACCATTTTAGATGTCACATATCTTAACAACTAATATTTGAAAAAACATTGAAATTTGAAATTATTTAAAAGGTACTGTCACAACTCTATAATATGTACATATATAGGTACCCACAATAAATAGAAGTTTAAATTAATTACGAAATGCTACCGTAATCTAGTGAATGATAAGTAAATATTATGAATAATTTAGTTATAATCAGAACCAGATCAGCACCCAATAAGATACTTAATTATAATTGCTTCTTAACTAAGTTCGTTTGTTGTTAAATTATTTCCGTCATTATGGTTTTATCTGTATTGGAAACTTTATGTGAGGTTACTTTTTAAAAAGTTACGTCCATATTTTTAGGAATGGCATTAAAAGAAGAATTCGAATATCTCTCATTTAGATGTTGTTATTGTTACTTTCTAAATCCTGCTCGGAAGAAGCGACCGCCTGCGCCAAAATTACAAATTGAAGCAAAGCAACAGCTATCTATTCATGGTCCGGATACTTCAGAATCCGAGAAGAATTCCTCGACCGATACTGATAGCGAACAGGAAACCAAGTCTTCGCCTGCTCGTCTGCCCCAAAGTCTTAATGCGCTATATCCGAAAGAAAAAGAACCTAGTTCTGATAGCGAAAAAAATGACTTCGATAAACTATCTGATGCTGAATTTAAACATTCTGATAACGAAAAAACACCAATGGAAGTTGATAATGATTACAGTAATGAAACGGAAGAAACACTCACACAAACTAAGGAAATTACAGAAGATAATAAACAAGAAATAGTGGCAGAATCTTAGATCCGATTGCTGATGAAGACTGAGCGATTTACATGTCGCAAAATAAAAAAATTATTGTTAATAAATTTCGATTCTATATTATATCGTGTAAACTAAGATTAATTTATATTTTTCCTCCTACGTAATAATTATATTGTTTACACTAATTTGTCTCATTATTGATAGGGCTATATACATACTAAACAATTATAGCAATACTGTTTCTTACATATATTAAGTTATACTGCCAAACTACCCACGCAAATAAAATTAACTGCGAATAGTATTGTTGATAATGTTAATATCATCACTAAATTGATCATAATATTAAATAATAGAAAATTGTTATAATTAACTATTTTTGATTGTGTATTTAAAAACAATGTATTTTAGGATCATTACGTAACTAAACTTTCTTCTATTAGCATACTTATTGACAAATGCATCATCTATGCATACAGCATTTTGAAACTGAATCTATACTTTATTGCTGATACTGCTAACGTAAATGACAATTCGTAGGATTTGTTTTGTGTAAAGCTATTGCTGTAGAATTACCAAAAATATATAATGATTTTTATTTATGTTAAACTCTACGAAAACATAAACAGGAGACACTTCTATATTTTAACAGCTTGTTTTGTTACAAATGATATAAATGGTACGGGAATGTGATATTTTTGATGGATTGTTTTTGTTTAAAATTTGGATTTAGGTGCCTTTTTGTCTTTTGATACAGCAAACAATAAATGCTTTATATTTCTTAAGTATTTTTATTACCCCCTCGCTACATTACTTTGAAATTTATATATCATTTAGCTATGTACCTGCATACCTGTAAATACATACTAATATCTTATGACACTCAATATTGTTACTATGTTCGATTTCTCAATACTACTTAATATGTTCGTTGTATTACAACATAACTAGATATGTAAGTATATCATATGTCTTTTGGTGCAATCACTATTTGCCAATATAGTTATTACAACGTTTGGATTACTGCAGCACCTACTAGTTTTCTTCCGTAAATAATTTATGTCATTAATATGTAGTGAGTCATTACAATAAATTTTTCATATAATCCACAGCGAGATAACTAACTAAACACCATCGCCTTAGTAATGTTTTAACGACAGTTATTAAGTTGGAAACTGTAGCTTTTTCTGTTGTTAGCGCGAATGACGTACATTTTCTCATTTTCAATATAGAAAGCATTATTATTGGGATAGCAATTCGAATTTCACAATCCAATTTTGTGTGTATTGTATTCTTATTACCCCGTTATAGGTATACTTTGGGTAAACTACTACCAATCTTCAAGAGGGGCAATTATCGTGAGTGTACGAAACCACCAACGATTTTTGTCGATGGAAAGTTGTTGGAGTTATGGCGCCATCAAACGATAATTTGTGACGATAATAAAAGAATAAAGTTTGTTGCAACCGTACTAATACGTCGCTCTGCGTTTAAGAACGCTTTTGGTGGCATCCGCTGGTGAAATAAAGAATGGGCTCATACTCACTCTGTATTGGCACCATGTCTGAAATCCCAGCAACAGAAAAATAACATGTATTTATTTATATTTTTTCATGGCAAATAGAAGGTAAACATACATATTTCTATATAGTACACATATTACAAAGAATAAAGGAAAAATGTAAAACGAAGAATAACGACTATAGGACGACTTACAAATTAAAACAGTCAACATTTTATGTCAATTCCAGAGCTATATACAGGGTTTCCACGGCCGAGTGGGACATAGGCCGATTTATGTATTCTCGGTTTTCGGTCAATATTATCTCCCTAATACTACTTCATCCAAATTTAAGTGCCGCATATTATAACGGGGCTAACAATGAACATCTCCACAATCATAGTACAAAGAAAGTCATTTTAATAAACCAGAAAATTATTATTTTTAAGTTTATTGCACGTGAATTCCTAATAAGGATTTTGACAGGTGCAGTAGGTTTAAAATATTCTGGCTTTATTAAAATGACTTTCTTTGTACTATAATTGTGGAAGTGTTCATTGTTAGCCCAGTTATAATATGAGGCACTTACATTTGGATAAAAGAGTATTAAGGAGATAATATTCTCCGAAAACCGACTTTGTGTATTCTCCCTACGTCCCGCTCGGCCGTGGAAACCCTGTGTATTGGAGTTAGGGTTTCACTGAAACTGCACTACTCAATCACCGCCTACCGCTTTTTCGATTTTGTTTGCACATTTGTCTATCGAGCTCATTCCATCATGAATCTATTTGGCCATGAGGCTGCTGTGTCAAATTCAGAATCGTAATTAAAAAAAACTCATTTTGTCAATTTTTGGCATGAATAGCCATGCTGAACAAATTTAAATTTTGAGGGGATCATCCAAGAAGGAGAATGAGAACTCAAAAGAAAACCTGAGGTGACTTCGAAAAGGAATAGAGTCGTAGGTATTGAAAACGATAAAAAATCGACAAACATACCATAAATTAAAATATAAGTATGAAATAAAAGCTATAGAACTCAATTTATTCTGAAGAAACAAAGATTAGGCATTGCAGATCAGGCAGATCACAAAATTTAAATTGGATTTTTGATGCAAAGCGTTTAATTAGCAAACGGGAATTCTCTGCTGAAGAAACCTGATTTTAAGGAAAGTCTGATAATTCAATTCTTAAGTAACTAATTAAACTTGAATTATTTTTACTGGTCGTTGGCTTCTTCTGAATGAATACATTATTCATCTAACAGTTAGACGTGATTAGACGCAATTTACAATCTGCTTGCGTTTTTCACAACTTTTGCCATTACTATATGATTGCAATTGTCATAAAACTTTATAAACAATTTATCATACACAATAAAATACTTGTTTTATCTATAGCACTATGAGCAATTTCTATACTTTGTTTATGCATTTTTGGTATAATATAATAGTATAATTGATAATGTAATAGTATAATTGACATTTTATTTTTAAAATAATATGTACTTAAGTTATGCATTCTTCTGTGAATAATGGGGCAATCAACAGCATAGCTAAGAAAATTAGTGAATTCTGTTAAACAAGTAAGTAGTTCATTGGAATATTGCACAAATTAATCAAAAATTGGAACGATATTTAAATCAAACTTTCGAATTAAACGTTCAGTGAGAAAATTATTTGAATAGTGGAGCGTGGCAACACTGAGTTTCAATAATTTGAAAATGGCTGTGTGTAAAATATGTCAAGTTTATGTATTAATGTAACAAGATCTTTTATTAAATAAAAATGGGGTAAGAGATTGCCTTAATAGCTGAAAGTGGAATATACAACATAGAATTATTTTCAGTGACCAAATTACTCCAGATTCTGAAAAAATGGATATCTCAGAGACATCTGATACCTCAGGAAATGAACAGTGTGATTCTAAAGAAGTTTTACGTCTCAACAAACCAGTACATACGGAACATTTAGATAACGAATCTTTAGATAATAAGCAATACGAAGAGATCTCTCGAAGTAAAAACCATTCCATTACAAAGAATGCTACTAATTCTCATCCATTGATGTACTCGCAATCCCCAATATCATCAGACTATCCTGATTTGATCCCTGAAAAACCTAAAAGAACGTCTTATCAGTATTATGAAACACAAACATTCAAATCAGAAACTCATACTGCACCTTTTAATTTTCCTTCCACTGATCCCGATGGATTTCAGTATACGTTTGAAAAGGCTAGTAATTTTGACTTACCTTTGTTAGATGAATACACCGAGAAATTACCAGGTAAATATGATACTAGTTATATACAAGTTTGTATACATATATATTTGTTAGAATTCCCAGCCAGTCCCTCGGCTTTAAAAAAGGCTTTGGTGTATGAAATGCCCTTAGAGCTTTGTCACACTGAGTTAAGTGATACTGAAAATGAGAAATCAATTTATGAAGCACATTTAAGCTCTAATCTGCAGAATGTTTCCCTAATTATGACTGAGAAGGAAGGTATGATTATAAATTGTGTACATACTATGTCCTTTTAAGAAATTATTTGTTTTGTAAAGTAATTGTTTATACGTTTGTAAATAATAGATTTTTCTAAATTATATATTTATTCAATGTTTTCAAAAGTGATTATTCAAGACAGTTTAAGTTTTATTATTCAATAAATTTGTGCTATACCTTTCACTGTAGTAACATAGTCATATATTATAAAATGCTACAGAACAAAGTTTGCATGCAAAATTGCAAAATGCACCTAGTTGCATAAATTGTTTTAGAAAAGCTGTCAATACATCACAAGAAATATGTTTTGATAGTTTAATGTACTCTTTATCTTTTACTTTTATTTCGTTTATTCCTTTTATTCACACAAAAATGTATATGTATATCCTAGAAATAATTTACTTTAATTGGAAACAAATATTCTAGGCAATCTAAATTTTTTGGCACATGGTCGAAGAAGCAATAAGTTACGCAGAATCAAAGTAGTGCAAACAGAAACAACCCATGATAGTGACATATCAAGCTTAGATAGTAATTCTGATAGCCTTAAATCTGAAGATGTTTTTGCGGGCAATCCTAATCCGCTAGATGAAGATGACTTAGATATAACGAATGAAAGTAGGTATTACTTTTATTACATTTTTATATTTGTTTCTTACGAAATTATGTTCTACCTTGCTGTTTAGTGGGATTCTTTTTATGTTTGTATACATGTAGCCATACAGTTATCTATGACGTAAAGATAAGATTAAGCTATGTATATAGGTATAGTAACATATTGAGCAACTAATGTAAAACATATCTACATATTTAAACATGTTAAAAATGCCAAGTTATTCTCAGAAATTGAATTTCCAATTCTTTTTTTAATGTCGTACGACTGTGAATGTGAAACACAGAGAAAGTTAACTAAATAAAAACAACCAAATGTTTAAATATCACTAAAGGCTGCCTACCGAGAACTTCTGTTTTAAACCATTGTTACTAAAGTGGTGCAAACTCTCCATAATTTTTTGAATTTTTTAAGTAGTGAAGAACATGTACATTAAATTTAAATAAATCCTCGTGATAACTTTTGAAACACAAAAAAAATTACACTTGTTAAAAACAGTAATCAACATTCCCTTTTCATACTGATAGAATCTCTTGTTCAAAAGTGAAACATTATGAGTATATTTCAGGATTTGTGTTTAATGCATCTTTTTCCACTATGTGGTATTTGTTATTATAGGAAATGAGTCGCCAGAACCAATCGAGCCCCTCAGCGCGGCAGAAGAAAGAAGACACGCAAGGCACTGGCAGCGCATGGTTCTTCCGGGAGGTGAACAACGTACGATTGATATGAGAGTAATAGAACCTTATAAAAGAGTATTGTCTCATGGTGGATACTTGAGAGCCGGCGGACACACGGCCATTGTAGTTTTCTCAGCATGCTTCCTACCTGACAAATCTAGAATAGATTACGATTACGTAATGGACAACCTGTTTCTGTAAGCTTTTCCTATATACATATTTTATAAATATTATTTTACATAATGGTAATAAATATCTATAGTGGCTAAGATTTGTGTAAGACTATCTGTTTTAATGTAAATGTAAAAATAATGCCTAACTACAGATACCAATTTATGATTTTAGATATGTCCTTTGGACCCTGGAAAGATTAGTAACTGAAGATTATGTGCTTATATATTTACATGGTGCTGCTACAAGATTGCCGTCATTTAGTTGGTTGAAGAGATGCTATCAATTGGTAGGTCGTAAATTAAGAAAAAATTTAACGCACCTGTATATAGTCCACCCAACATTATGGATTAAAACGATGTTATTTATGGCCAAGCCTTTTATAAGGTAACTAATCATGTTTAGTTAATTTCTTGAGTTCGATATAGCTGATCATATTAATCTATTTTTATTTTAGTACAAAGTTTTACCGAAAAATAACCTTCGTTGGAAGTTTGAAGGAGTTGACTGCCAGAGTACCATTGGAATGCGCGGCTATACCTGAAAAGGTTAAAGCCTATGATAGTCTTCACTGTAGAACGTAACTGACAACTGAAATCTTTTTGTACTAACTATGAAAGAAATCATTGAAAGTTTCATTGAATCTCCTTGTTTATTTCTCATATTTTTCTGTGATTTGTAAATTATGTTACGAATATGTTATGTTATTGTAGCCACATACATCTACTTATTTATGGAGGAAATGGCACCACTACATTCTCATCATGTTTCTTTAGTATCTGTTTATTTATAGTTAATTTATGTCAGAAAATACATCGAATTATATGTACTTTTTTATAAACTCGTGGATAGAATTCTCGTTTGTAGTTTTGTAATTACTATCACAACATACTATGAATCACGTAAGTACCTCACCAATACAAAATATCTAAAGCTATATGGAAAGTAAAGAATAGAGTCATTATTTTTATTATATAGTATTTGGAATTTTATTTTATTAGAGTATTAAATATGCAATGCTGTGTAGTATGTGTAAAAATATAAATCTTACATTCCTATATATAAGTACATGTCTAATATGTATTTTTATTTGTGTATAATTGTATTATGTGATATTAAACCTGCTGCATAGCAATACCTACATATTTCTATTTTAGATGAAAGGCGTGTACGAAAAGAAATAAAGTATGAATTTTATTTGGTATTTATTTTTGCCATTTTTTAAGTGTAATAGGTGAAGTTGCAGTGACTTCTAGGGTATATTGCTTGTTGAAGTGCCAATACGTTTACAGTTAGTACGGAGGCCGTAAAAGGTAATAACAATGAATTTCTAAACCAATTATTCCGAATAAAATTATACTCTCTAGTGTAGTACCAATTCTTTTGTGTGTCTTTATTACACTACATCATCACTGAATAAAGTTTATTTTATTATATAGTTTTGGAAAAATAGCAAACAAAAAAAAGGTCATAGAGAAACTTAAACGCGAGGGAAAACATATTCAGCACGATTTTGTTGCATTTGATTAAGAAATTGTCATTGGGAACTTGTAGATATTCCGTGAAAGAGCAAATTGAAATCGACATTAATGTAGGGCCGAATATTCTATTACTATTACAAACCTGCGCGCATTTCGTGTCAGAGCGGTTGAAATTTAATCGAAAATACGCGGCTGGGGAACCAAGATTAATAAGAGTGTCACCTGGCCCCATCCACCAATCAATTTCTGTCACTTCGGAGAACGGCCGCTCATTGCAGCCAGCAAGCTTTTTATTACAAAAAACTTGTGAAATAATAGATAAAAGTTTGGTTTAATTCTGCTCCTATTATTGATTGTTGTTGGCTTTTATAAAAATAGTCATTTTTAGATGCAATGGTGTCGAATAATATCCGATAGAATGTAGAAAGTTCTCAGTTATGGGTATAGTAGCAACAACTTTGTAAAGAAAACAGCAAATATGTTATCGCAGAAGGTTATATACAATTACTCATCCAGCATATACTTATATACACTTTGTCAACCGATCGATTGATGTAATGACTGGCCGATTGCAAGCGGGAGGATTGGGGAGGATGTACACAACATTCTTACCGCGTTCGAAGCGTCATAAAGCCCGTTTTACACGATGTCAGTTTTGCTAGGTAATTAGACAGGAAATTAACCATCAAAAATTATATAGACATCATATATCGATAAAAATTTGAAAATTTTTTTTTATCATGTTTTACACGTATTTGTCAGAATTCTTAAGAAATCGACGCAAACTAAACAAAATATCCTTGCGCAAAATATTGGACAGTAACTATGATGCAAATGCATATTTATCTAGACGTCCGGGAAGTAGCGTTATTTTCCCCTGTAACTAATTTTGAACCAATCGAAGAATGTGATGGTGTTTCACTTTTATTTAATTTTTAATTGTGTTATTTTACAAGAATATTGAAGTCATAACTATTCATTCGTCATTTGACCGAGCAAATCATGTTGCGCAGAAGTGCTATGCGCCGATTTACTATGAAAATGGAACATTTCCAAAAAAATTTTCACTATCAGATTTACCTGGTAAATTAGACAAAAAAGCTAATGTTTTACACGATGTCTAATTTCTGATGGCTAATTTGCTGTCTAATTTCTTGGCAAAACTGACATCGTCTAAAACGGGCTTTAGCCTCATGCTGATATGCGATAACAACAGTGTTGCTTTACTCGCGCACTCTGTAGAGAATTGGATTTTTAACTCGATCATCGGCTCTATAGGGAATCTAAGGTATCGCAGAACTGTGGTGAACGAAATGAAAAATCGATGTATAAGATAAAGATGCACCAAGCTATGCTCTCGCCAATACAATGGAACAGTAGAATATGGCCCTTGCTTGTTCTAACAAATTGATGGAAACTTGCTGTCTTTTATTTTTGACATAAAATCATATTGCAATATGTATTATCTTACCGTCAGTAATATTGTATTGTTGATAGATGGTCGGTGGTATCCCGATGTCGAATGGTTTTAATTGTTCGTACCTGTCTGGGTTTTTTTAGTTTTAAAATAATTCTCTGATAAAGATAGGGAGTTACAGCCAGTTATTTATAAAGATATTACCAAACTGTTTTTAGTGCATTAATGCCACCATGCCATCTATGTATGTCAAACTGAATTAGTTATAGTAGGAATACATTCTGAATTTTCTAACAGAGGACAGCAGGTTAATAGCACTATTCTATTTCTCATAAGGTTTGTATCTCAGTCACCATACGACATTTATGAGTTACCCGCAATTAGGCATTTACTAGCGAAAGTTTATTCGTGTATGGTAGTTTTATCAGTGTTTCTTCATTAGTTTAGTGGACAAATTAATCTTTAAACGCGCCGGTGATTTTAAGGCAATATTGTGCAGTCGGTGTTTAATCTTTTAATATTGTAGTGTCATAGGTTTTTATTAAAAATGAGTAAAAGGTGCGCTAGATGTGAGAAAACTGTTTATCCCACAGAAGAATTGAAATGTCTAGACAAGGTAAGGCAACTAGATATTTTTCATTGTTGGTTTAGCGACTGATCCTATTAAATCCACATGTGTTTGTCACATTTGAAATGTGCATAGAAAAACATGCCCAGCCCTATAGACACAATTTGAGGATATTACCATTCTTAAAAATGTTGATCGTATTATACAGCTCCTAGATAGTTTGAAAGTGTTTCTAATAACCCAAGGCTGTACCCAGTTGTAATTTACAAGAAAATTGTTTTATGACTCATTATAATTAACGAAAATTCTTGAGTGATGTCTTCCTTTGCTAATTTATTTGTTAAACTACATAGGTATTTCTATATTTATGTCCGTGCCGGTTATCTTTTGTCAAAAATGGATTTGTTCTGTTTTTATGAAATAAGTAAAAAAATTATAAGTAGGTATAAAAAATCCTATTTTTATAGATACATATTCTAATTGGACGTAATCATTGGATTACTATTGTGTATTTGGTGTGCAAAGCCTTGGTGAACATACACTT
Organism: Popillia japonica; assembly: GCA_004785975.1. Taxonomy (NCBI): domain Eukaryota; kingdom Metazoa; phylum Arthropoda; class Insecta; order Coleoptera; family Scarabaeidae; genus Popillia; species Popillia japonica. The sequence goes on from ML219458.1 coordinate 81,824, forward strand.
GGCTGACATAAAGAGGACGTCATTACTATGTATGTAGTACAGTATCCAAAGAATCTGTCGTGCATTTTGATATCAGTAACGTGGTTTTTTTATGGTAAAGTAGTGTGAATTCAATAGGACTACTAAGTCTTAAGACGTAGGTACCTACTACAAAGTTTGTTTTGGGCAACTCTGTAAATTGCACGATAAATGAACAGAGTTTCATATAATCCACATAACAGATTTTTTATTTTCAATTTTATTTGATTCAAAATATTAGCCTTTATATACCGTTTCTCATTTCAGAGTTTTATTTATTTGGTATAGGAAATAGTATAGTGTAACAAGGTATGCATTTGTGTGATATATCTACATAAATATGTATCCTAATTCATGGTTCATTTATTTTCACTTTCTACATAAAAAATGTGCTTTAATTATAGGCGATGATTGTTAATATCGTATTCTTTCTTAAATGTATTATCAATAATTGGTAGTAGGAAATTTAAAGTGTGGTACCTAATCATCATCTTGTTTATTATTAAATACCTATATGTAGTAGTAACCAAACATTGCTTAGGCATTTCAAACTTCTCAATACTTGATGGTAGGGCCTTAAAGATATTTTTTTAAAACCCTGAATGCCAATTTTCTTCCCCCATTTTTCATTGTTGATTTTACTTTTTTTATTGTTGATTTCAACGAAATCTGTAATTTGATTGGTCTCGTTACGTGAGGAATTTGAATAATGTTCAGTAGTATGGTGTGAGCTACGATCAAAAAAAATACTTGCTTTGTGTTTGTGATGAGCACACGGATAAAAAGTTTAGCGAGTAATTTTAGTCTACCTTTTGAATTTTAGCGTACTATTTCCTAACGATGAATAATTAGATTATAAAATCATCGATTACCTACTATTAATTTGCGTAAAAAAAGAATCCATTTATACCTCCACTTCCATCTCTTCAAAAGAATGTTCAGTTTTATGAATATGGTTTAATTTTCCGACACATACTCTCCGCGTCTGTACTGCGCTGGAGACCCATTATTTTTACTGTCATTTTTTATAGTTACTAAAATTATTGTTTCCGGGTGTTCACCGTGTCATCGTTTGTAATATACATATACATATGTACTTATACAGTACAACTATAAATGCACAAGTTAAAAATATAAAATTTCTTTCGGCGCTAGTGGCTAAGGATACCAGAAGGTGAGGGTTACTCGACGTGTAAACCACACTAGAGGCAAAAACCTCTACCGTCCTCGGAGGCCCTGGGTTAAACTAAAACATTAAACACACTTAATCTATTTTAATACTAATTATGTTATAATAACCAAAAGAGATGTAGGTAGTTCGCCCAATTTGCTTTTACAGTGACGTGTTAGACATCATTGTGTACACCAACTACCCGTATACCTGTATTGACCTACCTATTGGCAAGACCTCGAATTATTGTATTTGCAAACCTATATAAAATTCTATTTTATATAGGTATCATACCTATATATTATTCTAAAGGTTTCCCAATAAGAACGATACGAATTTATAATGAATTAAACTTATTATCCAGATAGTTTTTCCACTTGTTAGGTCAATGATAACACTTGCAAATTCTAACAAAAGTCAAATTTATTCCAAAACTTTTACAAAATTTATAATCTGGTTTTCGTAACAACCTCTTCAGTGGAATAAAATTGACATTTTCTCCTAACAAGTGGAAAAACTATCTGGATAATAAGATAAGTTAAAAGGTCATAAAAATACATATATGTAATAATGAATTAAAGTGAAAACTATATGAGTTACAACTACACTTTTTATATTTTAAACCATAGTCTATTACCTACATTATCTTTTATTTTCATCATTTATCTTTTCATGTCGATTTTATTTACACGACCAAATTCCCCGTATGTAATTTTCGATATTTTATGTAATTAATAATAGGGTATAATGGTACGAATGCAGCGTTCAATATTTAAACTCAATGCATCAAGAATTTGTGATATATTTACTTAAATCTTTCAAATATCTCACAAAAAGTAATTTATAAAGGAAGATAAATTGCAACTTCTTAAAGGTCAGTTAACTGTTGGATTCCTTCTTATCTTTTCATCAAACTTTTCTTGCAATACATTGATCGGCATGAGAAGTGTAATACGGGGCATCGTTTCATTTTGGGGTCGAATAATAACTTTATGCTATAAATCACACCATACTGTTACTTTATATGAATGTAAAAGTTTGCGCTTAATTTGTTGTAGAGTGTTGTCTTTTTGAAAAATACCCCAACAAATCCCAATAAATATGGAATTTCTCCAGCATTAGCACCTATAGTACTCTCAGGGCTGTCGATGCCATTATTTTCTTCTGTGAATCAGAAAACGTGAAACATGTTACTGGAAGTCTTTTTCGGTAAAAGACCATTTAACTCTAGACAATACACCACAAAAATTATTTTTGGACATTTGTTATCTAAATTACTTTTATTTACAAAAAACAATTCAGAACTTGCTACTGCTGAGTAAGATGTGGATTTTTCGTATGGCAAATATGATATAAAAGATTAAAAAAAAGATAAAATGAGTTCAATATTTAAAACTAAAAGCAAATTGTCACCGTTAATGTCCAGAATTAACATACATACCTACATATGTTGTAATTCTAAACAAGATGTTTTATACTTGTCCAAGAATTGAGCTTGAGATATTGGCATAGTGCTAAAAACAATTTTGTTTGAATTTGGAATCAGTACGGATCAGTATCTATACAGTAATTCTATTATTTTAAACTTTTGTTTTTGAAAATGTTAAAAAAATACAACTCTGGCAAGCTTGTTTTGTATTCCACTTAATTATGTTATAATCTCCGCTAAATATCTAGTTTTATATTATCTACACCGAGATCTTTACGATCAAAGCTTTACGGTTACGATAAACGTTCATTTTAATTGCAGTTAATGTACATGATCAATTTATCAATTGGAGTAAGTAATATGATTTAAAGCAACACGGAAATCTGAGCTATAACAAAGGTTTAGATTAAAATTGAATGAAAACTGCTCGAAAAGAGCGGATATTAATTTGCGCGTGTGGAATGAAATTTTAGAACTTATGTTTTTGTCATTTATCATTTAGTTCCGCACGATACTTAAAATTCACGTCTTTAATCTTAGCAAACTACTAACACTTCCACCGCGTCAAAATTCTTTGTACTTTGGGAAACAGCAAAATAAACTACAACTGTTTCGCGATTTATCATGATATATGCTATGCTATATTTTCTTTAATTCCTTATTTTTTTATGTTTGATAGATAAGATAAGCTATATAAATAACAATAATATAATTAGTTTAGTTTTTTTTACATATTTATTCAAAAGCTTACATATATGTATGTATTAATCTTTTGTGTTTCTACTTGGACAGCATTTTCTGTAAAAATTTGTTGAAGTAGTAGAATATTCTTTGAATTAGTTATGGACACAAAAATTCAGTGCAATTTGCAGATAGACTAAAGACTATCGATAAACAGTGTCGTTCCTAATCCTTTTGCGCCCTACCCCAAATAAAATTTGCTTCAACATTTTTAACATTCGCTTGTTTGCTTAGTAACTCGGCAATGGCCTACTGTTCACAAACGCACGTGTGTTGAATTTTTAAAAATATCAAATTCTTAATTTGTTTGTGTAAATAAATATACACAACTATATATTTTTGACATCCCCAAATTATGCTTAATCGAAATAAAAAATAATATACAGGGTGGTGAAAATTATTACACTTAGAATAAAACTAACTTCGCCACTCGATTCTTCGTAAAAAACTGGATAATATTCCAGTTTTACTTTTTCACTAACTTCCGTAGCAACTGAGATACGAGAGATGTTTGTGAATTGAAAGTTTTCAATTTCACCCATATCTCAAAAACTAAGGGGGTTAGCAAAATTCTGTTGGCGGCATCTTCTGTTTCGCAAAAAAGTAGGACACTATCACGAAAATCGCAACTCTCTATCGTTATTAATAACTGAGATACCCTGACAAAGTGTCCAAAATGGGACACCCTGTACAGTAAACTAAACTAAAAGTTTCGTAAATATTTTTTATTTACACGTTTGTTTCTACTTAATTTTAAACAATGTATTTTTCTCATCAAGATACAACTTCTAACATTAATTTTATTTATCAATAATAGTTCATATCAACATGTCTTGAGAAAGTCTGTATCCACAGACGAAAATTCGACATTTTTGAATAAAGAACTTTCATTAAAGGACAGGCCTTTTCATCTGCCTATTATTATCTGGAGCATATAGCGTTAATATTATAGTAGTTAGCAGTACTCCGTTACTGTCTTCCAAATATTTTTTATATCAGATAATGAAATAAAAATAAATAACTGAACGTCTTTATAAACTGAATATGATAAGAGAAGAATCGTATATATGTAGCTTTATTATTTACAATTGTTTCTTGGTCTTGCGAAAGTAGTGAATTTAGTCAAAATGCAATATAAACATTAAGATCCTGCAATTTGATATTTTATCATTAATTTAATTTTTATTATCCCTCGTAAAAGTAGTAGACTTTTTGTTTATCGTACTCTTAATAAAACTTTTTTTAAAATTATAATCATGATTTCAATTAATGTTATATGTATCTTATTTTTATTATTATTTTATCTAGCTTAATTATTATTTTTATTAAAATATGAAATTCATTGCTGCTACTATATATAATAAATGTGATCAGTTAGTGCATCTATAGTCTATTTCATAACTAATACCTCCTTCAACGTTGAACGTTGCAATTCCCGTTCTGTGGATTAGTTGGAAATTGACATATAGTGTCGATGATAATAACAGGTAATTTTGCTGAACCTTTACCAAACACATTTTGTGTATTTACAAGAACATCAGGAAAAGTAACCTAGGTACATATATGAATTGTGCATAAAGAATCCTTGTTGCAAATAAACTTATAGAACAAACAAAGGAAGGAAACTTCAGTAATAAATGCTAACATTAAAAATACATATATGGTCCGTGCCTTGTGGTTGTATTACATTTGCTTTTTATTCTCGTTTTACATAGTATTGACATTGAACTGGAAACCAACTAGAACTACAAATGAACGAACAGAATGTTTTTTTACTGATTTTTACTCTTTGTCTATCATATCCCAGTAGTAATTTTTAATTTGGTACGACAGTGATGATGAGTTCTAGTAATGGCATGAGATGTAGAATTCGCAATATTATGCCGTAATGCAGTCATATAAGAACATTGATTCTGTCTTAGAATTTCTACAAATACACTTGCCAAAATCGTTTCCGCTATGCATACAATAATAATGAATAATTAATTAAAAATTTCGTTGTATTGTAAATAATTTAACCGGCATTTTTTTTTATTTGATAATCGTTCTGTATAGCAAGTACTTACTACATAAAATTATAATAACTACTTGAATTAGTGCGTTAAAAAGGAAAGATCATAAAATTATATGACCACAAAATAGTTCTTATTTGAAATAATTAGTGTTACTGATAATACCGTGAAGAGAATACGATGAAGTCTCTTTATAATATTACTTTCGTAATGAAAGTTATAGTTCGATATCTCTAATTGTAAGTAATAAAATTAATTACATCTTTAACATTGCGGGTTCCATTATATTTTCTAATTTTTATTTTCATAATATGTATGTATATGTAGAATAATGAATAAGATAAAGACACTATTGATTAATTTTAGAGTTAGTAATTATGTATCATAAATTGGCGTGGTTGTATATGTAGATGTAACGTTGCACAAGTATAAATTAAAGAAGAAATATAGTTGTGTGCAACTAGAGTAATCCATTATATGCATATAAAAAGTAACTATGTATTTGCAGTGATAATTTCTTGTTTGTAATCGGTAATTAACTACATTAATGAATTTCTTTATCTATAATCTCTATCTAAAATTCAAAGACAAATGAATTGCACGGAGACATTTAATCAAATTAAATTAACACGTACGAACATTGTGTGATCAAATGCTAAATCTTCTTTTCTATAAAGGCATCCATAAAATTGTATGCAGTGCATAGTGAAATCGAGTGCTTTATTCAAATTACAGACAATCAAAGGACATCATCGATACATTACACATAGCCTAACCTTGACTCGACACGCACTACAAAATTTATTTTGGCCAGATAAATTGTACACCACACTATTGCGACAAAAAATAATATCCATTCAAGTGCATGCCAAAGTAGATTTCACAGAGAAATTCTTTTACGAGATGTCGATGGTTTTAGCTTTATGTTTGAAAAACATAAAGCTAAAACACACTAACTGATGCTAACACATGAACTGATAGAGTTCGAAAGATATTTTCTTTACTGCTTAATTTTTGATGAATTAAATCCTATTTTTTGCAATATTCTTTTACCTTGAACTACTTTAATGATAATATATTTTATTCTAAACTGTTTATGTATTGTACCAAAACATTTAAACAAAGCCTGCAATTTTACGGGTCAAGGTCCACTTCCATAGACTTTGTTACACATGTACATAGTAGATTACAATTCACAACATATGAAGCCAATATATGTATATTTATATTTTAGCCTATAAGTTGCAGTTTCAATCAGAAATATAGTGGCAGAAAAAAGTTCAAATAACTTTCTTTTCTGCATCGAATGCATAATAATAATAATAATAATAATAATTCATGCCTTAGCATCCCCCAACAGCTTGCGCCAATTACAGGGGGCATCGGCTGGCCATGAGTTATTATTACGCCTGCGGCTGTAGATTGACTTAAGATGTTATCTTTCCGCATTTCCCGTGGAATTTGAGAAACTACAGAAAACCAAATTCAGAAAGAGCGCACCGGATTCGAACCCGATACCACCAGACTGTGAAGCGAGCGCGCTAGGCACTGCGCTACACAGCCGCCATACACCCTAAGGTTTTTTTTATTCAACAGAAATTCAACTGCACAGCGTATTTATTTCGAAATCTAGTCCATCTTAAGGTGAATGTGAATTTACGCGTCTTTATTTAATTTAGTCGTACTTCTAGTATACATAGCTTACGTTTTTTAAATTTATTCATATGGAATACTTATGTATGTACATATTATTATTGAAGACACTTTTATCAGATAGAAATAAACATTCTAAAAAATGTTTCACTTATTCTTCCATATTCACAGAATTTGAATTTGTAATGCAAATTGTATTTTGCATGTATAACGTTGTTAAAAATAATAAACATAAATAAACATATAACAATAAGAAAATTAAAATTAACATAAATGTTTTTTAATTACAGTCTGCTACAAGTTTGTTGCATTTTTATGAATTCCGTAGTATTGGTGTTTTTAAATAATATGCTAATAAGTTTTTGTCGTCCTGCATCAAATCAAATAAAAGTAACCACCTTGTAAATATTAAGTAATGCCTACATGAAGGGTAAGTGTGTATAAACAGTAAATGAACATATTAATTTAGCGTGTTTTTCTTTATTGACCATTGAAAAATATTACTAAAATGGGATTTTTCTAGTGATGATAATTATCACTGCCCCATTTGATCTTAAACTGGTTCAAATTAAAATTTGGAAATAAAACAATTACTTCAGTTCAAATTCTTCAGGTTTTCCCATTATAAAAACAACTTTATGGGCAGATGCATTATGTACATATATTTGACACCTGTTCACGACTTTTACCGCCCAATTAAGATACTATTTTACCCTCTCCAAGATAGTCAATCAAATTATATATTTTTTTCTTCTTCTGAAGAAAGCATCCTAACCACTTTCCCAAAATGACATCAATTTTGGCTTGCTCTCACTATTTTGCTGTTTTCAAGCATGATGAGCTCTGGTTTGTGAATCGTTTATAAAATCTTGTACAATGCCGTTTTAGAATAATGTATCGAAATATTATAGACTATGGTATTTGAGAATAATTTCCAAAACTAGAATGTTATTAGCAATGCACTGACTTACAAACACAAGCTAATTATAATGTAAAGCAAAACATTGCAACTTTGTTTTAACAACATTGTATTAACCCAGTAACTATTGGGAAATGTTCAAGTTTTCGTTCAAATCCATGCTCTTCTTGGTTTTATGCCACGTTAAATTTCAGTAGGTAATCGAATATAAGGGCCAGAATATTCCATATTGATTCTATTCTGATTCATATAGCAATACGACAAGCTATCCAATGAATAACAATCCAGACGTATTGTCAAAAGTAGATGTATAAATTGTTACAAACTTAGTAAAATTTGAGTTGTTTTATGAAGAATATGTTAAAATATGAATATCTATTATACCATTTGTTTTAAAGTATTCAGTAGCTTCAAAAGCACTAAACTAGCTTGATTCTGTGTGGCCAAATATGAATTTAAATTATTGTATGATGGCTGCAAGGCACCAAATTATATTACAAAAAACTAATTCAAAGTTATTATAAAATGTGTATTAGGTATATGTGGAGTGAAAAGAGGTCCATTATTGCACGATCTACATACTATTTTTTTTTACTAGAATGGCGAATTTGCTAATGCCATTGTACACACTCATTTTTTATCGTTCTCATCGTCATCCCTCGTCGGTCCAAGATTAACTATAATGTTTAAGTTGATTATGTCGTTGGTAAACGGTTTTCTTAGGAAAGTCTTAGATAGTCGTAACGTTTGTTCTTTGATGTTGTCAGGGAAATTACATAAGTATACATAGGTACATATGTATATGCATAAAGCTTGCTTCTACATTTGAATACCTACTATATTTGATTCTTATTGTTTGTGAAATGGTCATGGTATTGTGCTTTTATAATGTAATTGGTTGCTTTTATTGTGTATCGTATATGTTATGGTAAATAAGTACACGTTACAGGAGTCATTGCAACCTATAAAATATCAAATATATTCGTGCACTCTCCCAACTATTGACTTCTTAGTTGTAATTTGCAAATTTCAGGACAGCTTTACGTAGTTAATATATTTGGCATATAGCGCTTATTTTACACTCTGAAGAAGATAGATATCAATAGTTTACCGTTATAATAATAAAGAACGTCACGTATCGGAGAATCTAAATAAAATAAATGATTAATAATTCTTTCGGAAATGTGTACATCTATTGTAATTTTTTAATTATCGTTCTCACATTTCACCGAATTTGTTTACTTCATACTTATTCAGATCGATTAACAAGAAACCAATCGGAGTCGGAAATAGGTATGATATTATGTTGGTGGAATACCAGTATATTAAAAAGTTTATGCAAAATAACTGTTTAGTATTCACGTCACGGTATTCTTGTAGGTTGTAGACCAATCTACAGATTCAACGTCTAGTCATAAATACGAGTTCATTTGCGGGTACATGATGGAACTTATTCGCGAAACTGCCGGCTTAGTCACCGAGAATTTCGTTGTAATTACAACAGAGGAAGGAAAGTGCGTTGATTCCTGGAAAGGCGACGGTTGACTTGGTTTATAAATAGATATCGAATATACAACGCTTTTTATTGTTTTAGATTTTGCAAATGATGTATATTTTGTGTAGTTTCACTTTTAATTTATGCATTCACCAATTCTTTTTAGAGAGGTATCTCTCCTTTCTACGATGTGGTATACATGATATTCTATGGTAAACAAAATCAAAATGTCGTAATTAAGATTTATTTCGTTTTGTAGTACTTACTTATTCAATGCAATCATCGTTAAGCTGAAACCAGTTAAGTGCATACACTATTATGAATACATATTTGGCAAAATCATACAGATTTTTTAAACTCATTATTTTAAATATTACTGTCATTGTTATTACGGTTTACATTATCGTCATGAATAAAACTGGTTGGTAATTATTTTCCACATGATGATGTTTGATATTTGATTACATTACGTTAGAAGTATATACAGGGTATTGTTGTTGTAAAGACTATGAAAAATGGAAAGCTATTATTTTATTAAACTTAAATCCAAAATATTTTGTGCCACTGTTTTAACAAGTATATCTAGGGGATATTTAACATGTGTGCAACGCACAATCAGAGTCAGTCTGTTCGAAAGTTGCATGTTGCAGACATGGAACCAGCAATTCTTTAATAAAAAGGAAAATACGACTAAGATTACAAAAATTGCAACTAAGAAACTATCTTTATTTCACAACAATGGTTTTACTTCTACTACAGTTAAATGATTTTCAATCGTTATTTAAAGTAATTCCATAGATTGGATACATTTCAAATAAAAGTTCCTTTATTAATTAGTCTCCGATAGTATTTTCATACGCACATAATCACATTGATATTATTGGACTCTTCATTCAAAGCTACACATATAAAGGTATGCTCGTTTTAAAACCAAATATCGTCAAACTCGCGCATGACGTCAGCGCGAAGAAAATTACATTTGAAATTTATTTCAAGAAAGGTTAAAGTCACTGGTTTTGTAGGCGGGATTTGTATTTTACAATTAATGCTTCGCAATGACGTATGCATAAGATGCGCGTCGACATACCTCTATCTGTGTATCCTGATTCAAAGCTATTTTAAAGAGCTGACACATCAACATTATTTCGTAGTTTTTATAACATCGACAGCTGTTTTTGCGATGTCTTGCGTTACTTTGATCGAGGTAAACATATTCTCGATTCATAGGCGGGCATATTACAATTTATAAGGGGATTTTAATTTTGGCATTCGCGTCGTAACTAAACAAAAATTTTTTGGATTTATATTCTACATAATTGTATCTTACCATTCTTAATATTTTTTACTTTTATTTCAAATACACCCTGTATAGTGTGTATTGTTTAGTATTTATTTGTCTTAAATAAATCCTGTCCTACTTGCTTTTCGGTTCTTTATGTATTAGATAAAATTGTGTCTAAATTGTTTGGTGGTAAAGGACTTTGTTGTTTTTGAATGATCTATGAGTGCATAACATTCGTAAGCCTTAGACTATTTGCAAGGCGTATAAATATACAGATCAAACAGCCGCTCTATAGTCGGGGCATCGTATTCGGAATTATTCGGGAATAGAGAAGTAGGGATGTATTAGTAGATAGTTCGATGCACGCTTCACTCGATGACGGAGGTTGTATTATGTCCAATACATAAGCACAATACAATAATTGCTTGCTTATTCTCAAAATTCTATAAACTAAACAAAACCTCTTGGTGAAATTATAGACTACTACTACTAGTCTTCAAAATGTGATTCACGAATAAGGGAAGCAATTACATACGTAAAGAAGACAATAAATTCTGTTCATAAATAAATACATAAAAAAACATTCTAATAAACACCTGTCTGTCTGTAAGCTATCCCTTGAAAATGTGCAAATAAGTAAGTTCTTCTAAAATAGCAGTCTTGAATAATTTAGAATTCGTTTAATAAACATCTAAAAAAAGTGGAAACAACGCAAAAACTATTCTCAAACTTAAATAATGTATTTCCTTAGAAAAGTAAACCAAAAGAGATATTTTATTGGCAAAGTCTAAATAAATGATAAGACAAACAAGTGAACTATTTATGGTATTACGTGTTCAAAATGATCTCCTGCTGCGAAGACACAATACCCCATTCTATCGTAGAAACTTCTCAGAACATTTGAAATTGTTTCAGGTTGAATATTTGCCATATGATGGACAATTTGTGCTCGTAATTGTTCTATTGTGTTAGGCCTGTTATTCCGAAATTTATAAATCGAAGACTTAATGTACCCCCATAGAAAAAGTCATTTGGGGAAAGGTCGGGTGATCTGGGAGGCCAGTGAATAGTGCTTCAGTTAGTTAACAACCTGTTATCAAATATGCTTCGCAAATATTGTTGTACCGGTGCAGCATTATGCGCAGGACATCCGTCTTGCTGGAACCAAAGCGTATTTATATCTCCTACATTTCGTAAAGCTGGAATTATACTATTCTGTAAAAGATCTAGATATTTTGCAGCATTTAGATTTCCCTCTATGAAAAATGGCCCAATTATATTGTCATGTAGTAGGCGAGCCCAAACATTTAATTTTGCAGGGTATTGTGTTCGAGCGTCATAAGTAAAAGGCCTCTTTTTTTGTGACCAATATCTTGCCACACTTGGGTTGTGTCGACCATGTAAACTGAACGAAGATTCGTCTGTAAATACTATTTTTTTTATTAAATCGTCGTCATTGTTACATTGTTCGATAATCCTCTCGCAAAATTCTACGCGGTCATACTTATCGTCCGGAAACATTTCATTTGATTTTTGTAATTTATACGAGCGATATTTACATTTCTTTAACACACTACGAACCGTGGTTGCAGAA
>ML219459.1:0-42682 GCA_004785975.1 Popillia japonica
TTTTTGAATCAAACATTGTATCAACAGCACAAATAAAAAAAACGACAGTAAAGCTATTATTTAGCTTCTAGAAAAAGGACTAGTTTTCAATGCGAGATTGAGCTAATAGAAGAAGGATGCCATTCTTTTAACTTCCACCCCTGTCTAAAAGACCTGAAGAAAGAACCAGGAAGCCTTTGAAATCGAGCAACACTTCATTATCAGACGTAAATATTAGTAAATTACACAAAGATGAGGAACTTACCTACTTGTTGTGTGCTGTGGGTTCATACAGATTGGATAAGAATTGCCCAACGATTACGTGAGCTAAATTCCGGCGTCCTAATTCCCGCCTGCCTGAGTGCTTAAAATATATCCAATATTGATTTTTGACAAATGTGATACTTCAAAATTGTATGACGTTAGCAAACGATTTACTTTTTGTTGCTACTTACTTATTAATGAATAATATTAGATAACCAGTAATTTTCACTAAATACAGCTGATCGCGCCATTTTAGCGGGGAAATAATTTAAAAATGAAGTATCGATAGAGGGGCGGTCGGCGCTAGCGTGATCATATGAGAGGGGGCCCTGGCTAAACGTCAGATTCAAAAAATAACCGACATTACTGTCACTTTGTCACAGGAGGTGCCACGCTTCTAGCTCATTACGCGCCCCTATCTAATACGTGCGATAGAAAGAACTAACCATTCACATTTGCATAATTTTCTATAACATTCTTTAGCTCAGTACCGGGCAACGTCAATGGCATTGTCTCTGACATTCCACTCTTCCAACGTACAGGTATGAGGGCATCCTCAGCAAAACAGCAAGTGCAGCTTGTTCTTGTTATAACCACAAATTTGTCTTTGTTTGTGTTTTAACCAGGTTAACCAATCAAGATGTCGGACAGTGGGATCTTCTTTCTTGTATGTACAAGAGGTGGTTCATCCGCAACTGCTTTTATTGAGCCTTTCTGAGATCGAAGTTTGCTGGATTCTTGAGGCTCACCATAAAGCGGGTGGTGTGCGTCGAAAATCTGGTTGAACTTCTCAATGTGTTCAGACGCTTTGCAGCAGTGTAGAGGACCTGCAAGCCAAGAGGTTTTATAAATCTGAAGGAATCTTGTTGCTTTCATGCTTTTCTGTTTCGCATATGTCGATCTGTTCCATACGGCTCAAGCTTTTCTAAGAAAATTAGGGTGTTTGATGTCAGAATTGCTGAAAAATTATAAAACTATGTTGTGGCGAACATAGATTAAATCTGCGTGTACGCAACATATTCCTTCCCTTTGTTCTAGTTCATTTTATTACTATAGTAAACTTTACTTTTGATAAATAGTATGCTACCTTAAAGAATAGAAGCAATTCAAAGGTATCAACTAAATAGGGGCAGGCCTAACATTGTCACTAGGCCGCACCGACATTAGTAATAAATTAAATTATCAGAATTTGTCAAATTTCCTTTTCCTTTCAATACCCTGCAGTAACATTAATGATCCAGCGAAGCCGCTTAATCTATTCCACGTTTCAAGCGTTATCGTTTCATTTCCTTCTAGTTGCATGCTGGCAATATTAACTCAACCGCTCTCGTCCGCGTAGCATTCTTCAACGGCAGTCAAGATAAACGAGGTCGCAGTAAAATGAAATTAAAAACTCCTAACCTAATTTACTATCGCGTCTATCCGCGCCACCGCTGTTGTTTTATTAAACATGCAAGAGGTTTTATGTTCGACGAGATTGCAATAAAAGGTGTCACGATGATTTTGATATTAGACGGGAGCGAAACAGAAAATTCGTTAGAACAGGGTCACGCCCCTCGACCATTCACATGCTCGGTGCCGGTCTTTTCAATTGAGTGCGACGTTCTCTGAAATAAATGTTAGAGAAATTTGATTGAATTCTTTTTGTTAGGTAGCTTTTCTTTTCATTAGGTATATAATTACGTTGCTACAAAACACGAACCTAACTTAAGTATAACGCAACATGATAGATAAAGCTGTTACTAAAGAATATTGCGTTTTTACTAGGGTAATTTGGAATAATATCGTCCACGATGAGTTTATTAAATATTAAATATTGGATAGATCAGGTTATTAAACTTGAACACTGATTTGCTACAACTATTAATAAACATAGCTGTAGTCAAATTTAAGAAATGGAAACTTAAGTAAATAATTTGATTGAAGAAAATAATAGCCTTAATTACAAGTTAGTATACACTACTTTATCTATAATTAATTGAAAATCACTAAGGAATTATAACAAAACAAAACAAACGTGACTATCCAAATTTTCAAAAAAAAATTGACAGAAAAGAGGTACTTGCAATCAAACTATTATCAGAACATTTCTAATGTACAGTATTGTGCAATGAAATCTGGTACAGGCATATTTAAGTTGTGTAATTTAAGTCTGATACTCATGGAATTCTTTCAATCATAGATAACACTATTATCCTCTACCTTATTTTTTTGCGTAACACACCTTTACATTGGCAGTATGAGTTGCCCCAAATTTTATTACGCAGTACTATGTATATATATTAGAACACTAATTTATCATCACCCACAGGACAGCACACACTTTGATAATTGCCAACTATCAAAGTGTTTGGTACCTTGTGGGTGACAGTAAATTAGTGAATATTTGTACTATATACAGGATGTAACAAAAGCCAGGGGACAAACTGTGACAGCAAGCTCTCCACATAAAAACATTAAAAAAGTTCACCATATATCCGCAAACGCCCATTTTCTGAGATATATGTAAAATAAGTGTTTAACAAAATGTTTTTCTTTGAGACAACGGTGGCGAATTATATATTTTGTGAAAGAGCAGACATGGGTTTTATCCAATGGAATGACCGAGAAGTCGCAAAGTCAGATGTCACAGTTTGTCCCTTTACTTTTGTTACACCCTGTATATTGCTCATATTATTATGATAACCTTTTTATAACTGCAACACCTTACACACATTTGTGACCTTGAATCCCACGTCCGTTGTGCTACACAAGGCTGTAAATGTGTCGGTCTTTTACTATTTTTTTAATATTTACCTTTTTTAATTAATTTAAAAACAGTTTTTTTTGAATCATTACTGTAGTAAAACAATAATTGTTGGCAAATTTGTTAACAAAATTACAAAAGAAAAGTTTGGAAATGTTACAGAGGGTGACCAAATGGTTTAGTCAAAATTGGAATAATAAAGTCGAAAGGAATGTTTATTATTAAATAAATACTGGTAAGAAAAAAAAAACCAAAAATATATTTCAAATATTTCATAAAAATTGAGGTGTTGTCAATTTATTTGCAACTAGATCATAAATATATGAAAACCAGTTATTTACTAAGACCAATAGATAAAAACAGCAAATAGACGTTCCAATTGTCGCTATTTTTTTTGACAGCCAGGGAACACTTAAAGCGATCAGTCCAGCAATTGTTGATTCTAAATTGGTTTGGGATTGCGTAAGTGCTGCGAATGAGGTGGGCTTCCAAAGGAAATCTACATTACCCTGGATTACCAACCACAAGGGAAATGAGACGGCAGACGATCTGGCTAGACAAGGTTCATCAAGGTCATGGGATCTGAAAAGACGGCGGTAAACGAAGTTTGCATAGCCACCCCAATCCTAATCTAATTTAATCTAATAGATAAAAAACCTTTCAAATGCAATAAAACGCAAAAAATTGGCAACGAAAAGAGTTTAAACAAATTTTTCAGTTCTCTACATGTTTCATGCCAAGTCCAATGTTGGGTAAGCAATATTTATTTCTAAAAAAAGTGGACACAATTCTGAATAGACCTGAAAGAGCTGTTGAGTAAAGTTATTTTTAATTGCTTGAGGGCAGAGTAAAATCTTATTCTGCAACATTTTGTTTTTGCTATAATTGTAAAAGGTGAAGGTGGTGCCAAAGTTTGTATCGTCAAAACTCGGAACTGGGTTCTAAAATCTTTAATAAAATATAAATTTGAGGATTTTCTAAAATTTAACTTCAAAGAAAAGAAAGTTTTGTTTGGGAAAACGTGAAGCACTTATATTCTTATGGTAAAATTCATTTAAAACAGGGTATAAATTTCATTTGACATAATTAATAAATCGGTATTTTCTGAAAGAAGGTAGTTTCCTGGTGAAAAATTATATAGGAAAACATTAAAGTAGTAAAGCAATTAAAAGTTTTAGGGTGAAATTTACCTGCAGGTTGGCAGTAATCCTTTTTGCCACAAATACCCAAACAATTTCTCAGCGTTTTTCTACATTCACCTTTTGGGAATATGGTGGTGGGAGAAGTTTGAATATATTTTTTTTATACTTGAGTAATGGCTGTGTCAACATAAAAGTTTGATTAAAATAATAAGCTGTACAAAAAACGCTATAATTAATATAAACTTGTTTCGGTTCATTCATCTTCATTCATAGTTAAATTGATTAATAAATAATAAAGAAAGAATTGTGAGTTTTGGTAGACCCTCGCAGTATACACCTTTCGAGAAATTACATTTGAAACCTACTATTGATTATTATTTGAATCAATATTAATCAACAAGCATTAATACATATTAATAAAAATGAAAATAAGGAAAACATTCACATTTATACAGTGTAGGCTTCAGTTTCAAGATGAACTGGTTTTGTAGAAATATGTATTGAGAAAACAAGAAATTCTAAGAAATAGCATCAATCCTAATTCAATTTCGGTTACGCATATTTTCAATCGCTGGCAAATTGGAAAATTCTACGAATGAATGCGGATAATTTCATTATAACCGAAGAAAAGTTGTCTTTACCAAAGAATTTACTATAGATTCTGTGAAAATTTCCTCTCTCCTTGGATTACTGTATGTAAATTCACTCATATGAAAACGAAAAAAGAACGCAAAATATGTCGGGCAATCTACGAAGAAGACTCAATAAAATCTCTCCGATTTTTCATGTATTCAAATTGAGATTCTTATCACATTTATAAGAACGGTGATTTAAAAAGACAAAACTAACATCTAGAAATATATTCAGCTCGAAAATGCTATCAAAATTCTTATGTAGATACAAGAATGCTGTTGGTATTCGGAATAATTAATTTTCAAACGGGGAAGAAATATAACTATGACGTTCACACATAACGTACATCCAGATCTCTAGTTGTAGAAATTTTACTTATACGCTATAAATCTCACATATTATCTACTCAAATCAAATATATTCGGTTAAACATCTACACGCCAAATAATTACTTCAAATATGCTGAACATTTGGTTTGATGGTTTGACGATAAAGAATTAAATTCTTCGCGTAGCACTTTTACAATCTGCATTAACAATTCAACGAGATACGGAACCTTTATTCTGTCCTCTATTCGTACGGTCCGTATCTAGAGGATACACTGAGATTTGGTAAATCAAATGAACCGACGTAATAAAGCGTAACAAGAGAACGTTTTCGTAGAGAATCATTCCTAGTTTATGTAGGGGTTCGGTGTTAAGGTAACATAAAATACCATTAGTTTAGTCTGGGAGATTTTCTGGAAAAGGTCAACGACATTCACTACAGACACTACTAAGTCGCTCCCTATAACGTAGCACTAGAGGATATTCAACCCTGTATCCATGCAAGGGTATGTGTGTTGGTAAGTATGTGCTTCCATATACTGCGCTTTATCTACAACGGGAAGGAAGTGGCATTTCCTATTACATCCAGTGTTCTGTCTAGCTATATCGTTTGGAAGTAGGATATACGGCAAGTATTGGAAAAATAGTGTGTAGATAAATCAATAAACAGCAAGTAGGAAATACCTATTGGTACTTGATTTATAGGAAAAGTCGTCTATGTGTGTGCAATTGAATGAAAGAATAAAATTATTGATTTGATTTGTTTTTTGTTTTTCTTATTTTACGTACAAAATAATTCACAATTTTTTGATGGGATCTCAGTCTTTCGATTTTACATCAATAAGTGGCTTCCGTCCTTAATATCCTTAAATAAGAAGAAAGACTGCAACATTTTCAACAAGCTTCTTACGACTGAGCTACGTGAGGCATTGTCTATATATGTAGGTATAAGTGAGTTTAGCCATAGTTTAGTTATTTTTATAAGTAAATAAATGCAATCTAGTAATTGCTAACGTTTTTTCAGTAATGCAAGTTCGATCAACCAGTGCATTGTACCGACGGAAATGATTTTGAATAAACTAGTTTCAGAATGCCAGCATCCTGTAATTGTTTTTCTTTGTACGTAACAATTTAAGTGTCCAGGTTCCATTTTCTATTAGTGTAGTTTTTAGCTAGAGTTCTCTAGTTCTCTAGTCAACGGAAGCATGCCACGATAAGTCTGGAGAAAATTACACCCATAGAATTTACAGAAAAATAAAAGAAATGCTCATAGTCTATGCTTATGAAACTAAATTACAAATTGAAGAACGTGTTTCATGGATTTGAAACTGACTTAACGAAAGAGTTTCGGTATAAAGAGTGCGATCGCGTTGTTAGTGTTTCTAGGGCAAAAGGTGCTCAATCCATCCATAATTTTTAAGAGTAGTTGTATTTGGAACCAGTGGAGATCTCGTAACCCTCAGTTATGAAATACACTTCGGAATCAATGACGCTTATACAAAAGGAGCAAAGACCGCTGCAGGTACAGGAAAGAAAAATCATGATTGCTATAGCAGAAAAACAAACACTCAAATCTAGGAAGCACTGGTAGGAAAAGATATTCTCAGATTCATTAAAGCGCAAAGAGTACAATGGGTGAATCACACATATAGAATTGACCCAGAATGGACTATAATAACAATAAACTAGTTTAATCCGGGAATGAGACGATCCAGTAGCCGGCCAAAACAAGATGGCGGAATGGAGTTGACCTTGGAAAAGGCAGAAGGAAGAAGGAGAAAAACTGCAAAGAAAGTTGAAGAAAGAAGATATGGGATTATTCTATATAATCTTTATAAAGAAAAAACGAGAGTGAAAAGTAACTTTGTACTTATCGACGTTTCTAGTACGTCAAATACGAGATAAAAAAGAGGTATTGGTTAAAAACATAGATGACAAATTGCAACAAATATGGGCACATGCCCCTGTTGCATGAGTTGCGTGATAATTTTGCTATGGCATTTAGAAATTATTTGCGAACGGATTCAGAATCATTTCGCATTTTGTTGGATATGGTTTCACCAATAATTTCTAAGAAAGATACACAAATGTGTGAAAGCATAAGTGGGGAAGAAAGGACGACAACTACTTTAAGCTACTTACCTATGGGTCGTTCGTTTGAAGATTTGAAATTTTCTACTGGAACTTCCTTGTTGTGCTTACGCCGGGATTCGTTTCCACGATGTTTAGAATTTCTTCCTCTGCTTGGGGCACTCTGTGTGATCTCTCAAGACCGCGACCTTCGTAACGTGGAATTACTGACCTGTTTCCCGAAGACGATATACGGCTCTCACAATCGTGGCAGCCGAGGGATGACGTCTATTTGGAAAACAAAGTTTTGCTGCAGGACTATTTTGCCCTGTTTCTTCGTAAATTAAAATCATGTCGAATCTATTCGACATTCGTCTACGCTGCCATTGCGAACACATGCATCTACAGCTAACGTCAAGTGCAGACTAAACCATACTATGCTAAAAATGTAAATCGCAGCGTTCAATCAGGATACACAGAAACAGGTATGCTCGTTTCAACACCAAATATCATCAAAGCCGCGCATGACGTCAGTGCGAAGGGCGCTGGTTTTGTAGACGGGATTTGTATTTAACAATTAATGCTTCGCAATGAGCATAAGATGCGTGTCGGCATACGTGTTCTGTGTATCCTGCGTTCAATGTATACCAACAGTTGCTGATTCTCATATGTTAGATACGTCAGTGCTTTACTCCAATAAAGAACAGCCATTTTCTTGTTACTGCGTGCAGATAGACCCACAAAATTTTATATTTAAGATTGACTCGCAAGTACCCTTCGCCCCATTTTTTATTTTACGCTAACCCTGTATATAGTTAGCATTTAATAGTTTTGTAGAGTTCATTTTGCAGACATAATTTTATCGTGATATTCTTTTAAATTGATTTTTCATTGAATAATTGAATACGTCCTAAAAAGTTCTGAAAATAGAATTAAATACATTTGTAATACGTAACTAGAAATCTTTGGTTTCTCTTAATGAGGACAGCATATATTAACTTTGCGGTAAACTAGGTGGACAGTTCACTAATCTACACAGACCAGTAGCGACTTACAAACTCTATGAAACCGTGTGAATGTAATTCCTATTTATTCCAGTCGTATATATGATAATCTTACATGTATTGATAGGATTATGTACATATATCTGTACATATAATACAGACAGGTACAAATTCGACATTGATATCTAGAGTATTAGGTAACTTTATACATATTGTAAAGTTAGATAGGAATACTTTTTAAATTGAATTAAGGATTCCTTGTCATCATAATAACATCTAGTTTGCGATTAGTAATACAAACCTCTGCGACTGATTTTGCAGCGGCATATTTAGCACATATTAGAATAACATTAATCTGAATAATGGCTAAATCCTGCAAACACTCGCAGAGTTTGTATTTCGATAGTTTTCAAACTAAACTCTGTAGGTCGGCACATAAAATACCTTTCGCTTATTTATGAAAATTAATGTAAATGACGTCAACGTAAAAAAGTCGAATCTACATAAATGAATATTTAACGTTGTTTTGACAGAAAAATAATACCTTCGTCTTACAGCTAACTGGAACGTATGAAATTTTAAAATTACACTCGGTAGGTAGCATTTCTTGAGAAATCTGGTTTCGTCATAAAATATGCATTTGAATCAATCAAAAACAATCTCCCTGAAATAGAATAAGGAAATTAGCATATAACAGCTACGTAAGCGATATCGTATCGATTCCTGCACTTTATGCTGGCACCAGATTCTGAAAAACTATCGTGTATTCATATGAAAATTTTATATTCGTATAGACAACTAGAATATTTTAGAGTGGAGATATACAGTGACTAATAGTGAACATGATGCAGTAGTATATGTATATGTACATAATTTGGTAAGAAGCTGAAAATGTTAGAAATACTAATTATTTGGGAAAAGGAAATTAAATACACTATATCTATATCTACTATTCTTCAAATACAGGGTGTCCGCGATATACAAAGCATGCTGTTAAGCGATGATAGCTACAACGATTTAGAAACAAAAACATATAATACACCTTGGGTCTATCTGTAAGCGTAAACGAGAAAAAAAAATATTTCTAAAAAACCTTATTTGGTCAAACTGTACAAGAAAACTCATCCATATTGCTTCTTAAATAACCAAAAAACCATATCAAAAATTTAGGGTTGAAAATAACTGAAAACAACGATGAAAACGAATTATTTCATACTTTGAAATTGAAGCGTGGTGTCATTTCTCCTCCACCATACTGTACACGCATGCAGTTAGAAGCGCAGATGCACGCCAAGCATCATCTGTTTATACGACCTTGAACTTGTATCGTACGAAGTCAATTGCCATACGTTTTAAAATAAAGGTACCTTTGCGTTTTTTTTTAATAACGTTATGACAATAAAATCGATGTTATGTTGAAGTTAGAGTGAAAAGGGCGTATTTAATAGCAGCCTCCGATCGGTAAACGAAAATTTAAGTTGAGGGAAACTCGCATTGAATGAAATCAATGTAATTACTCCAATTATGTTATGGCGCTTTAAACTCTTTCGTAAAGGCTACTACAAAATTGAATTCTTTTCTTTTATTTGTGATAAATTGGTGGTCGTAAAAAGGACTTCTTTGAGAGACAGGAGAAAATGTATTACAAGGCTCGATGTGTTGCAACACACGCCTGTAATCGTCGGGTCAATCTTGCACTGATCAGCTGCCGGTGTACAGTATGCATCGTAGTTTGTGACATGAGAAATAATTTTTTTTCTCGTTTACGCTTACAGATAGACCCAAGGTGTATTATATGTTTCTGGTTCTAAATCGTTGTAGCTATCATCCCTTAAAAGTATGCTTTGTATTTCGCGGACACCCTGTATATGGCTGAAATAAGACAAAACCAATTCGAACAGGTATTAAGAATTCTAACCATATACCTACCTAACATTACAACGGTTCCATTCAACGTCAGAATGAAAATGGTACGTCTATAATAATAATGAAATAACTACTTTTGATAGTTAAAAACGAAACAATCAATATTTAGTTTAATGTTTAGCTGGGCTACTCGTCCGTACAGATCGGCACGTCTGAGAGTTCTTCGAACAATTTTAGCTGTTACAGTTTTTTCCAGAACACGTTGCATCGCCAGCGTTAACTTAAAAGCACTTAACAATGTATTATTTCTAGATTTCCTAGATTAGATTAGGGGTGGCCCTACGGGCCTCTTTCACCGCGACCTTCCCGGTCTATTGTGATCCACCAGTAAACCTAGAAGGCGCCTTCTAACCTTGCCCTCTTTATGAGGCTTAACGTCCTTGAGAGCGGCTCCTGTATGTGGCTCTGTGCTGTGGGATACTCTGTGCCCAAAATTAGAAACCTTGTCCTTGCCAGGCCTTCGCAGTGGCACAGTATATAGACTGAGGTTTCTTCCTCATCCTTGCAGAATCTGCACGTGGCATCTTCCGCTAAGCCTATGTTGTACATATGCCTATTTAGTCTACAGTGACCTGTCAACAGACCTACCAACATTTTGACAGTTTTCCTGTCTTTATCTAGTAGGGCTCTGGTGAATTCAGGCTTCTGTTCTTTTAGGAACTCCTTTGCCTGTCTTTGTCCAGGTGATCTGCGCCACCAATCCCTGAACCTATTGTGTATCCATTCGTTGATGGATTTCCTGATTTGTGATTTGGTGGTGCCGAAGCATGGGCTAGATTTCCTAACAATCCACCGCTCGTCATGTTCGTCAAATATTTTTTTGGACTTATTTCATGTTGGTTATTCACTCTTTTCGCGATTATATCGTTTAATAATATGCTTTATGCATATTTATGCATTTTTATTTAAGAATTTTGCAATTTCTCGCTTACTTTTATTTTTTTATGATAAAAAATTACTTACTAATTTTCACTCTTCCAACGTTGTCTGTCGACCCCTATTGAACTACTCACAATTATGAGCTGATTGTGAGAGAATCGTACTTGACATTTGTAACAAGTACGGAGGCAAAGTACAGGTACATCTAGTGACTGCCTGTATTTGCATAAAAATATTATGCCCGGTTGCATCAATTTCACTGTGATGTTGAAATCGTAACCGTTGCAATGTCATCTGGTTTGATTTTTTAACGCCTGATCAATTTCGTTTCTTTTTATTTCTGTAACACATTTGAAGAACAGTAGATATTTAATTTAGTTTCCACAAATAATTAGTTTTCGTTACATTTTCCACGTCTTACCAAATTGTATACCACTGCATTATTTTGGCTATGGGTCACTGTATATGACACTAATAAATGTAGGTTTAGGAAAAAATTTGAAAAATATCGTGATAAGATGGTTACATTTCATGAAATTGTAATATTTGCAATGTTTCCACTTCTGCGATATTCTACCAGGCGTATCTTTTCCAATTGCAGTTGTTATAGTTTACTAGCCCAATCTAACGTGCTTTCCGATCCCAACCATGATGACCGATATATACATATACAGTATACCATAACCATTAATAGCTTTAGTGGCGCTATTACAGTGTTTATGGGTGCGCGTTGTAATTAAGCAATTTATATTTGTATGCATGGCCATAACTGACAAGAGAAATAATAGCTAGTACGCACGGATGTAAGTTTTCCTAAATATCAGAGTATGGGTCTTAGTGAAGTAATTGTAAAACTCTAAAGCTCTAAATATATAAATGGAGTAACTCTATTGCCTCTTTTTCTGAATGAGTTACGATTGAGCAAAGCTGACAATTTGGACGATATTACCACTCTATATTATTGTATCAAGATACAATACTTGCCAGATACTTGGGTATACTTGGGGATACTTGGGCTTACAACACAAGTGTTGTAAGCCCAAGTTTTGTAATTGATTTAATTTCAATTCCAATTACAATTAAAAAAATTGTATCGACTAAAAGTAATATTAAAAAATTATATCAGAGAAACTGATATTCCGTCGTTAAGTCGCCCAAATTATAGATGTAAACATAAAACCAGACTTGGTGCTGATAGAAAAAATAAAACATCTATTGTGTTCCCTATTTTTGCTGTATTTACAGCTGGCCAATTAGTCCGATTCCTTTTCGAAAGTGCGAGATGTCAAAAGGCCTCAGATTAGGTAGTTCTCTCTCTTCAATTTTATGTGCTCCTAGGTGCAAGGCCCTTGAGATGCACAGTGCATAACAGTTTGAGAACAGATGGATGGGTGTTTCATCTTCTTCCCCACACAATTTGCATTCGGCATCCTTTGTTATTCTGAGCTTGCTTAGCTGTCCGTTCAGTTTAAAATGGTCTGAGAGAATAACTGTCAATATACAAATATTGGTTTGCGCTGACCTTAATGCAGTCGGAGGATCTCTTTGGGTTATATGTTCCCAGCTTGCCTCATATCCTGGAGATTCTCGCAGTGTTTGAATTTTCTCTGATCTACTTAATATTTGAGCTTCTCCAGTATTGCACTTACCCCGCAAAAAGGTTCTAGCCTTACAAAAGCTGCTCTGGTCTCCGTCTTAGTGAGATTATGTTATTTCGTTTTCTTTCACTGCGGTGTGTCCCGTAACCCACAATAAAATTACCGTTACTTTTGCTTAGCCCGTTTAGTTTCTCGGTACACTGCTAGGCACTCGTAAACAATTTTGGAGCTGATAATATTGGAGTTCAGCGCCCTGAGGGCTATGATAATTCCTTTGTTTTCGTAGCTTCGATCGATGATGAATTGGATGCATATTTTAATGGCGTTTTTCCGCCTGGAAGATACTTGGGTGCATCCCCAAGCTTTCAAAAATTTGGTTCTAGACCCATATATCCATATTCCAGTTCCCTCAGCCGTTTTGGAGCCATCAGTTTATCACTTGATGGCGTTGCTATTGAGTTTCGAATTGGTGTCTTTGTTCCATTCACTCTTAGTAAGGTAAATATTTCACAAAACTGAACCTTCTTAGAAAATCGTTTCGAAGCATGTCTCAGGTTTCCTCGACTTCATAATGATGTGTGTGCCTAGTCAATCGTTCCCCTTCTGCATGTGTGTTGCTGTGCTAACCACCAAAATGTGGAGGAGCGTAAGGATTAATACCGCATCATAAAGAAACCATTATCAAACCGAAAAATTGCCAAAAGGCAACTACAATTTGCA
The DNA here is from genome assembly GCA_004785975.1 of Popillia japonica. Lineage (NCBI taxonomy): Eukaryota > Metazoa > Arthropoda > Insecta > Coleoptera > Scarabaeidae > Popillia > Popillia japonica. The sequence continues at coordinate 13,288 of ML219459.1, forward strand.
ATGGATACACTCATCGTTCTGAAATAGAGTGGCGCACAGTTTGTTAAATCGTTCCTTCAATAAGAAATATATTCCCTCTTATATCATGGTGACGTAAAGCACCGGATTTAAAGCCAGTGTTAGAAATGCTTGAGGTGGAATTGCAAAATATTGAGAATTAAGTGTTTTTTGATGTTCCATGTTATCCAGCTTGTTTTAATATTCTATAGATTGAAACTTTGGCAAAAGCAAGAAAAGCATAAATTTACACTATACACTTTCCGCGAAAGCCCTGATTTTAAGATGCTATGTAAGTGTCCTCAGCGTAATATTGGTGATTACAGTCATACTGGCAACATCTCGTGGGCCAATCTGAGTCCTCCAAGAAGCGTTCGCCTTATAGCTTTGCATATATTCTAACAGTAGGAGCCGTTTGACTGGTATTCTATTTGTTTTGAACCAAGTCACTACTATCTAAATTACTTTCCAAGCAATATAATTCAGCGTATGACACAAAATTGATCATTGCCAAAAAGCAGAGCAAATTATCAGTAACTGTTGGACACCATTCCTAGGAGGACTAAGTATGTAGGTATCTCGAAAACGCATATAGCTAGCCAATATTCTCGAAATGTAAATGCTGTTTATGAACTACTTTAAGCTGTTATGTAGATCATGCGTGTTCCATAACTAGCTGTTCAACCTGCCAAATAAAAATCTAGCACCTTTTACATTGACTGATTTAAAAATATGGATCACCATTCTTGGTTGAAGTTTATCTACCATCTGATATTTGGCCCAAGTACAGGTACATTCCAAGTGGAACCACATCTAAGCTGCCATTTCCACTTGAAACATTTAAGGGTGTTGGGTACAAAAAAAACTTGTTTATTACTGATGTCATTATTTATGATTCTTATATTAGGAATTTTTTTTACGATCTATTGATTTCGATTCGAATCTTATTTCTGACCTATAAGAACACAGGGAAATAATATAATAATAATAATAATGATGGCTTTGTCATTGCTATTAAATCAAAAAAGAAATTATTTATGGAAATAAAATGTTTTGAAAGCCACACAGAGAGTGACATTAAGATAACTGCTGTTTTCAAAACATTTTATTCACATTAATAATGTCTTATTTGATTAAATAGCAATGACAAGACCTAAACGTACATATATGCTATACATGAATATTTAAAATCTCACTTCCATCGGACCATTGTTAATGGCTCTGGAATTGAAATAAAATGTTGACTTTTTAACTCGTAAGTCATTCTATAGTCATTATTTTTTTCGTTTTGCACTTTTATTTTATTCCTTGTAACATACTAGAAATATGTTTACATTCTATTGCACATGAAAAAATTAGTAATAAACAAGTGTACCCAACACCCTTAAGGATGCCATTTATGTAACCATTAAACTGTGAGATTTTTGCAGTACCTACCAGTTCTTGTACATCCTCAATGTTTTTCGGTGGAGACCAGTTTCGATAATATTCCTTCGGTTAAATGTGTACTCCTATTAGGTATAGATTTGTTACAATGAGTATGTCTACTCAAAGAACTGTATTACAGTATTCACTGTATGAATCAGGAATTTCTTGCAATTGGAGCTGCTCAACCTACCAAATATATGCGCCACATCTCTTGATGCAACAAACAAGCCATTGAATTGGATATAATTTGTAATGTATCTTACAATTAGTTACCACTTTCAATCAGTATAATTGAAATTGCCAAAAAAGCGTTTATAGGCGTAAGTAAATCAGCTAATTTGTATAAATATTGACAGTTCATCGATATATCTTCTCCACTTTGTTCTTCGAACCAATTCTTACACATTACTAACTAATAAAATTCGTGAATTTAAAGAAGTTATCAATTTATTTATGCTCATGTAAAAAGAAACACCGGCACCGCGTATATCGAAAATCAAAAAAGTATTCACACAGTACAGTTTTCATATATATAGTTTCATATATAGTACGTTTATATCAAAAGGTATTATGTATCACTTTGATACACGAAGCTACAACCCAATTAAGCAGCTTAGTGATGGAAATTTACTGTCAAAGTTTCGCGCACGATACTATAAAGGTTGTTAAATTAGAATGTATTGTTGATCTCGCGCATACCTACCTCTTCCGCATGTCACAAGATCATCTGTTTCTGTATACGAGTAATTTATTATTATTCAGCAAAGCCACCGCATAGAATTTCAGTTTGTAATTTCATTAATGCAACAGAAAGTGTATGTATGTCGGAAGAGAATGAAGCAATGCAATAATCTTATTAGTACGAAACGAATGTATACTTGAACGGAGTGTGACAAATACGCTTTAAAATGAATTTGGTAACGCTTCAACATTCATTTCATTCTAGTATGAAAATAATTTATTATAATAATTTTATGTTGAGTGTTCACTAAAAATAAAACGTACGTAAAATTGTAATAAATATAATTGAGTTATTAGCTTGAATCAAAATGAGTCGCTAATCTTATTCACGCCAATGTTCCTTTCAGAAACATAATCAGAATGAGAATGAAGCGAGCTTGAATTTTATGGTATTAAATTTATTTCATTTTCACTTAATTAAGGTTTCGTGCCGCCTATTTTGTCGGGAGCTTTGTTTTCGTATCGTTTGTAACATATTTTCGAGCAGTATTACGCGCCGGTAATAATAAGAATGTTAAATATATACATATTTAGTACTTTCATTCCACGATATCTAGCGAAAAAAAATCATTGAAACAGATCTTTTAAACGAGGTAGAACAAAAAATATTTTATCGGGTCATAGCTAAAAAGGTGCCTAAGTATTATTTGCCTGTGTGTTCTTATAGGTCAGAACTAAGATTCGAATCGAAATCAATAGATCGTAAAAAGAATTCCTAATATAAGAATCATAAATAAACAGGAGACTATTTACGAAATCCGCTTTTATAGTTTTCTATTACGCTACATACATATATTTAGATAAGTGTTATTGGTTCTCTAAAGGCGTCCCTTCTCAGAGACAACATTTGCGAAAGGCAAATTGTTTCGGAGGAATATCAACGTTTCGTAAAGTATTTTCAAAACTATTCGAAATCCTAGACATAGAAAAATACTTTTAAAATTCTAATACAAACGTTAGGTTTCGTTAAGAAGAAATCGATAAATTTCATAGGTGCAGCTGTTTGAGACTTTAACGAAGAAGTCTTTAACATAACCTTTGCAAACAAATTTAACGGTATAGAATACCCATAGCATCAAGATCTTTCATTACGGCGTGCAGTATACTTGTAACATATCATTACTAAAAATTAGTATTTAGATTAGTTTGCATAAATTATTTTTATATTCTGTACCGGATAAACTTCTCTAGAACAAAAAGAAAATAAAAGCTGAGCGATGATAACAATAACACTAACTCACTTCTGTCGCATTTCACATTAGATCGTTTTAGTACCAGCAGCACACAACTAAGAACAAGATTGATGGACATATTTATATAGCTACAGATAGCAAGACAACGAGCTCAATAGAAAGTCCTAGCCGTTAAAGTTAAAAATTGTTGTGATGCGATTTCAATTACTTTCTTCTTCTTCTTCTTTTTCTTCTCTTTTACTATCTATTTGCCTAACCTAGCAGGCTATTTTTCAATTTAGCAGGAATTCTTTGAACAATTACAAAAAAATTAAATTGTTAAGTCCATATTCTAATGTCAGCTAATATTATTCTCATTAGTAGTTTAGACAAGAACAAAGGAAGAAGCATGAGTATGATGCAACCCAGCAGTTAGTTAGGAAAATTAATTAAGAAAAGTTTAGGACAATCTACAATACTTCTTGAATGAAATATTTACAGACTGTATTAATCCGTCAATACCAATAGTATCATGAGGTCGCAATAATGGAATAACATTACGGCAATATGAAGCAAACAAAAAAAAATTATTGCGAGATATCACTGACAAGAATGTAAATTATACTTAGAATAAAAACAAATTTAAAGCAAATGTTCAAAATTTCGGCTCTGCACCTGAAGACAAAGCTTCGCATGGGTGTGAACGGCGCGTGTAACATTTTGTAACTTCACCTATTCGTGACTTATTGTCGAGGTGGCATCGAGAATGCGTTGAATCGACTCTTCTCGTGTTTGCACCCTGACCCGATAGACCCCCAGATGCAGTAACCTAGCGGTGTTAAATCTGGGGATCTGACAGAACATTTGATTGGGCACCTGCGATCAATCCATCGATGGGGAAATTCCTGATTCAGATGAGCTGTTACCTGATGCTAAAAATGAGCAGGCGCGCCGTCATGTTGGACGCACATTTCGCGTCTTGTTTCTAAAGGAACATCCTCGAGAAGCTGCGGCAATTCTTCTTGTAAAAAGTGAACGTGAACTGGTCATACACAATACCACACTAGACATTGACACTGAAATTGCGTTCCAAATTAGATTCTACCGTGGCATGTTGTTTATTCCATCTCTTGTAAAGTGTGCTTCATCAATGAACATTATAAAGCGATAACACTGCTGATTTTTAGTTAATCAGTTATAAAAGTGCAAATGGTTGACATAATCATGCGGTTCTAAATGGTGCAGTTTTTGCACATAAAGAGGATACAATACCTTGGCATGTAAAACGTTAACTGAGGTAGCTAGCCGTTTTGTACTAGAACGCGGACTGTCCTCTACTGCATTAGGAATGTATCCTCTTCTTGAACGTCGTAATTTCTTTCGAACAGAGTACGAATACTGGTAATCGGGCCAGTTTCTCGCCATGTTCGCTATGTTCCACTAAATGTCTTGGTACCTGAAGTCCTACGATTAAGATACCAAAGATTCAGATTCGGCAACCGCAGCTTTCATATTATCATCACTAACTCCCAAAATAAACACCATATCGGTATAGTGATAGACCAATAATTGTTATAACTCCTTAATCGTGGATGTCAGCTATATTTACGTTTTTTGTTCCACATGAACTCATGAATCACCTCCATTAACCGGGGGAAAACCTCATTATACACCCTATATACATATGTATTTGGTTTTAACATTCAGTTGTGCCAAAAAAATCCGTTACCTTCAAGTCTATTGGAAGTATCCCGTCATCATAACACTTTAAAAAAAGAAAAAGCAATCAGTTGTAATGCAATGATCTTTAAACGATATCTTGCATACCGTGAATTGAAAACAGTGCATTTGAGACGAGCGTACCACTTGCACAATTAATATTGATTACCTCTCTCTAGACTTACTTAGAGGCTTCAGCATTAATCGTACATAGAAATACTTGGAGAAAAAGAATTCTTCATGGTTCTATCCTTGACCCCCTGTGATTCTCGATCAAACGTCATAGGAAAAGTGTACATTTTTGTTTTACTATTTACTACCCTGCTTATTGTTTATCATATCTATTGTTTACATATTTTTGCCTTTTCAAAAACTCCTGAACGATACATTTCTTCTTTTAAGGTTGTTATAAAACTATCTGAGAGATCGGTAATGTAGCATATCTTGTACTACCAACTTAACAATGTTGCTGTTTGAAAATTTGAGGTCACAATAGATGATACTTTGACCGACAATATTTGATGAATTCCCGAACCTTTTTATTTAACAGTGGCAAACTATCGTGTGGTAGGTTCGTTATAATTCATATAAAATCACTGAGAAGATACTGGAAATAAATCAAAACTGGTGCAGCAAAAGAGAATTGTAAATTTTGTTAATTATTAATAACGTATCACTGTAATACTCCCCCAAACCATCTGGTTTTTCTACTGTGAATGGCAGTAAGCATTAGCTTCAAACCCTGCGAAAATAAATATATTAATTAAACATTGCATATTTAATTGAACTACAATCTAAAGATGAAAATTTCGAATAATATAGTTTCATTCGCAATGATATTCACCCAAGCAAACGTACTATGCAAATTTTTTCTTTCCCAACACATATTCTCCGCAAAAACACTGACGTATGCTTATCCACTCGTATAGAGATAATACTTATTCATATTAATAAGAAGCTAATCATTTCGGAAATGGTTGGCGCTAAAAACGAGGCACCAACAACTGTTACTAAACCCTCTCTTGAAGAGATTCTTTTCAGAGCTCTTTCCACCAAACATTCGCCGTGTCGCCGCTCGCAATAAATCACACTGGCGCTAATATCCTCTTTTGTTCCACCAGCGGACGCTCACACTTCTCGCACTCGTCTCACACAGATCTGCGGGTGCGAGCGATCTGCGAGGATCCCAGGGAAAGAGATATTGTACCATATATATTCACGAAATATCAAAAAGGGGATAAAAACTTCGCGATATTAATAGCCCTAAATCACATCTTTTTTCCACACGCGGTGCGGAAAGGCATTCTGGCATACAGAGACTCACCCGTACAACTCCAACCGTTCCATCTACCGTACGCCCTTCGTCTCCACCTCTTCGTTTTGCATTCCTCACGAATTATGTACGTACGCGGCGGACCCTTGCAGCAAAACCGTAGATGTTTTACGAAATAAAAAACATTTATGGCATACTAAACATACGTTTCGTCGCATTTTCTCGCCTATTTCTTAGTTTACATGTATGTATGTATATGTATAGAAAAGTATACCTGTAGGTTTACGAGCGATTCGCAGCTTGTTGGATATACGCATCGGGTAAATCTCTTTATAGAAATTTATTTATGGCTACATTGTGCTCCTTAAACGTCATCCTTTCAGTAAAATATTAAAAGATAAATCCGAGAAATCCCATGCAGTTCTGTTTTTTTCCTCTGAAATCGGTGTTTATTTTATATTTGTATGGACGCGTTATAGCCACTATGTATAAGAGTTATGTAATTGATGAAAATGTATGCCACATGCTACATTCACATTATACATACATATAAGGGGACATTTTTGTATTATCTACACGCCATGAAAAATAGTAACAAAACCAAGCTTTTGAAGCTAAGTATCTGTGACATTTGGATTTACATTGATCCAGTTTGGTCACAATTGCGCGATTTGTCATTCGTTTAGAGCTTTCCTTAATAAAACTGAAAAACAAACAAGGAATTGAGTGGGAATAGAGAATTGGCACACAATTTCACAATTTCACAATTTATCAAAAAATTACATCAACAAAGTCGTGAGACAAGTTTTAGACGATCTGAAGATGGAGATATCAGACATGATAGAAGTAAAGACTGAAAGTTGTATCAACAATAAATTGGGTGGATTTAATAGTTTTACAAACCATACAACTTTTTGAAAAGAGCATAAAGTTAACTGATAATGGGGCGTGACTACACTGAAATCCTCCTACAAAGCAGGAACCTATCAGGTGAAGATGAAACGGCTATGGCATTATACAAACCGCAGAATTGTTACGCTACAGCCTACTAAATTTAAAAAACTGGATTAACGACATTCTTCTTCAAATGATTACCTGACAAAAAGCAAAGAATTTTTAGAGATTTACCAAAAAAATTTTGCTGTTTATTAGAGAAACGCTGGAATAAATAATGTAATGCTTTTCATTTTCGAATAATGCGAAAATGTCACACAAACGGCGAACACGATATGCACTGTTTATAGCGAATTTTCTGACCCGAAAGAACTGTGCAGAAATGGTTTTCTCGGTTTAAAGCTGGAGATTTCGGCCTTGCAGTGCAAGAACCACGGAATAGATCGCCCCCCACAGACGAAGATCTGACTAAAGTGGTGATCAATCCTACGCTCTACTATATTTCAATTAGCAAAGATGGTAAATAAATCGAAATCAACCATCCATGATCATATTGGGTAGCTTGGTTACATAGTTTTGATGTATGAGTGTCTCATGGTTTAACGGAAACAAAAATTGATGGATCGCGTCTGCATTTACGACTCGAAACAAAACGAGGAGACCATTTTACCATTTTAAAGCCATTAGTAGCGGAAGATAAAAAAAAACGAAGAATTGACAAAAGGGTCTCAAAGCATTGCAGACCTTGGAGAAATGTTACGAACGACTTTTAACCAATCCAAAAGTCTGCCTTTATCCATGTGTCTGGTGGGATTGCAAAGCATTTCGCTATTAAAAACTTTTACTTAGCAACGAGACAGTAGATAAATTGAAAAGTAAGGTGGACAAAATCGTCGAGAAATAGCAAATGGTAAGGACGTCGTATTTCATCATGACAATGCGAGGCCTCATGTGTCTTTGACAACTCGACAAAAGTTGTAGAAGCTTTGATGGAATACTTTATGTATCCCGTTTGGATCATTAAACATTTTAACTCTTTGATCGAGATAAAAATTTATTTAGAAAACATTTTTGGCGAAAGACCTGAGACGTTTTAAAGAGCGGAATTCAGTTACATGAACGATGCAGAACACCAGAACAGAACGGTACCTATACAATTCAATAAATGTATGCCAAAATTTTAATGAGCTGCGTTTTCTTTTTTCTTCAACATCGGTAGGAACTTTCCGGACAAGTGTCTTGACCGCTAAGATAAGAAACCAGTACATAATAACCTCAACATTTGGGCATTCAAGAATCTCTATGCGTTTGCAAATATATAAGAATACAAGAAAAACGTTTCTTTATTGATATGCGTTCGCTCTGGAATCCTAGAAAAACAAAGAAGGCTTAAAGTATCCAAGCTAATTCTGTTGTATGTTCATTTCTTCCTATTGCAGCATCTTTACTGGTATTCCAACAGCAAGCTATAAAAAGCTTTTTGCCGAACACAGTAATATATCTGTTTGACATCTGCAGAGAAGTATTTTAAACTACCTTTCCGCACTTTCCGCAACCACTAAATGAATAGTTCTGTTTTATTGGGAGATTTTGCTTTCAACATTAGAACGTCTACGTCTAAAGGCTCTATTTGTGCTTCTTTGCTGTACAAGGAATGTGCTGGTCGGAAATATACTCTGCCAACTATATCTGTTTGATGATCCTACTTGATAAAGTTGAAGCTTTTATGTACTTTTGGAAAAAGTTATGAAAGGTTCCTTCTCACAACATAATATTGTAAAACCTGGGTTACGTTAATATTAATTGTTTTTCATGTCAATTTGTATCTCGTACGAGATGACTGTAGAAAGCTACCATTGCTTGCGACATTTTTCCGCACAAATTAGTAACGCACATCTACTCCTTGGAGTACTTTAGCCTGACAAAATACAAATGGTTTTCAGAAACACCAGTACACTTGCATATCTCACGAAAAACGAGTCTTTTATAACCTGGGAAAAAGTCCACGAGAAGCCGTCAACAAAGCACCCGGTGTCTACAATAAAAATAAACTACTCGAAGCACAAAGCGAAAAGGAATAAAATACAAATAAAGCCGGAACCAGAATTGCATTGCAAATATCTTCGCCATACATAATGCGAACTTCACAGGACTAAGAAGCATGCATGCTAGGAATAACACAGAATAATAATGTATGTATGAATCGAGGCGGTGCCATTGATTATATTGAAAGAAGGGAAAAAAGAGACGAAAAGATCGGAGAGAAAAGGATAAGTGCGAAAACACAGCTGAGGAGAAAAATGTGTTTCCTTTTATTTATTCTATTTTTCTTTCTGTAGGTACGTTTTGCACGAAACGTTGGGAATAATAAAGGAGATATAATGACTGGATCTAATACGTACTTTGAGTACTAATGATGCTTATCCATCTACCATCCACATAGATGCGAACACAGGATATGCTTCAACAAACGTCTGCAAGCTCTTATAAAGAACTATTATTCAAGTGATATACGGGAACATCAAACAGGATTACAATAGACGCTTCTAGCTTTTTGTGTGCTTTTGCCAATGATGAATACATGTATACATATATATGGAGCTTACCAATTTGTATAACTAGGTACCTTTGACGTTTATTTGTTTCAGTATCTTTTAATATTTTAAACCCAGATTATAGTATTATGGAAACTCATCGCATTACACGGAGTAATAGAATTCCTAAAGAGGAAAAAGTTTCTATTCTTCTTTCAGTATTAATTATACATATCTCCAAGTCTTCATATTCTAATTTTTAAAGCTCCAGTTAAGTCGAAGAAAAAACAAACGCAAAGTGTGTTAGAGCAAAGAAGAAATTGATATACATTTATTTGAAAAATATTAATAAGAAATTTAATTGTGTGATTCGGCCTGTGTGGACCATTGAAATCTAAATCTCTGAGAATTAGTTCTTTTTAATGCAGCTCAACCTTTAGCAATGAGTTTATTGTTTTTGCAGGATAATGTACTGGATAAACCTAATATTCTGTTGAATTCATGTATTAATACGATGAAATATAAAACGAAGTTGATACATATTATTTCATGCTCCTTTAACCTCTTCGTTGAATAATAGATTCTGTATTCTGAATTCAAATTATTGCCTTGTTTACCAGAACCTTCCAAATCTTTGTTGTCTGGTACATCTGTCAACAACTCTAACAATATATTACTCAAGCAAAAACACCAGTTTTGACTTTTATTACAAGTTTGTTTCTATTACCATTATTTCTATTACCATTACTGTTGATGGTTAATTTATTCTGCGTATGGTGGCAAAGATTAAATTAGTTCAAACTCAAAGAATGTAAAAAATGTTTAGAATGTTTTCAAGGAAAAGCAAACGACAACCTAATGTTTTTAGCAGTGTTCCACGTACATATTTACAGATTTTTTATAAAACATCATTAAATTTCAATTCGTATTAAACAATTTTAAAACCTTAAATGTCGAAGATGCACGGTCTCCAAAATTAAGTGTATCGGTTTGGCAACGCTGTATATAATTTCATAAGACTGCAACGTTGCTTTACATTGTTATTATGTTGTTGTATAATACAGACCTCAATGGCTATTGTCATGGAACTCTATACATTACACGTATATATGGTATACATTCTACGTCTACCACCTTTCTTAGTCAGACCTGTGTGAAATTAGCAACGGCCCTATTAACGGTTCCATAGAAGAAGAAAAAGGATAGAGCTACAACTGCACATCATATTAAGAAAATTATCCTCCTGGGGTGCGTTCAGATTTAGCGTTGGACGACGTCTGGGCGACAACTTTTCACACTACAACGTTCAAATTTTATTGATTTCAAACCAGTTGAATTGGCGTAGTGTGAAGAGTTGTCGTCCAGACGTCGCCCAATGCTAAATCTGAACGCACGCCTCACGTTCCTAAAATGTGACGTGTACTTACAATTAGTATATGAAAATAAGAATTCCTTGTCTTTTTACTAAGTACCATGCTTAATTAGTAAATTGATTTAAGATATCGTATGAGCAACAAAGATTGAAGCGTGCTGGTTCTGTATTCTAGTTGCTTCAAATTTTATCAAAAGTATTTTCTAATTAGACCTTTACCTATAATGCGTTTGAATTTTCTGTCAAGAAGCGTCTGTCATGTTGTTATGTATGTTATTACGTAAAGTTATGTGATTATTCCTACGTTTATGTATGTACAGTTTGTTTCACCGTACTTCACCTTGGTACACTTCATCTTTGTTGCTCGCATTATACAACACTTGTCAGGCTGTCTAAAGTGTTTATAAATTCATGTTAATGCAATATGCTGCAAAGCGGATACCATAACCAAAGAAAATGTTGCAATTACTAAAATAGATCGGGTGCATTAACGACCACCTGAAACTGCGACCTGTATGCACTAAAATAAGATACCTACATCCAATCCTACATCCATTAGCAATTGATCGTCTAAAGGGTTTAACAAAATTTACCTTGCGGTAATATTTTCCGAAGCTAAAACCACGAAGTAAAAGAAGTTTTGCTATTGGTCAAATATGTCGTTGTATTAACTAGCGCCTGTCTATCACCTCTAGGATCGCTGTTTACGAGATATATTCGATAACAACGTTTGCCAGTTTGCGGGGTTTGAAAGATTGCATTTCATAATGGCACATGATGTATATCACATTCAGGTTGTCGTTTATGGACATAACTTACGTAGACACTGGTAGAATTTTTTTCCTGGTATACGCTCCGTAATGTGTTACTTTTTTTCAACCCATTACAGGGGCCCCCTCTATGCCTAGCAAACGACGGTAGATATCTGGTTTATCGTCCAACGAGAGGAATACATATATACTTGCATACAGCATATCTTAGCTTCATATGCTACTTAATGTATGTATGTATGTGGCCTACGTAAGTAAGACCAGAATTATTTTCTTTATGGTAGCCATTTCGCAGTATAGTAACTGAAGACTGGAATAGAGTTTATTGTGCCATCAAGACAATGTGACCTGCAGAAAATATGCGAACTAGATTACCGACGTCTTGCTCCGCACTCCCTCAGATACAACTGACAACTTGAAAATACAACAAATTCATGAGTAGATTCCACACAGATTAAGTTCTTAGCCAGCAATGTAAACCTGAGGTATAGTTCTTCGAAAGCACAATAACTTTGTTGGAGATTTGTACTTCAATCGAATCATTAGGAATAAATTGATTAATAGAGAATCATTATAAACGGCGCAATAAAGTTGTAACAAAATCATTGAGCAAAATATTTGCGCACCCTAATATGATGCCTCTAGACTTGCACCAGTCAGATAAATAATACAGCTTAAAGGTGGTCGCAACTAGAACCCACTACAAGATTAAAAATTGTCATTATCCCGATAAGATTTCCAACTAACAGTGAATCTAAGTCGTTCATAATTACTATTACAAAGTTGTAAAAAATAGGTTTCTTTGCTGCATAATTTTTTTCGCAAATAAAATAAATTCGTGTGAAACCTTTAGAAGAGAGCTAACTACAACGTATGTACATAAAAATGAATGAAGTAGAATTTTCTTGGCTTTGAGGCACGCAGTATTTCTGATGTAAACAAATTGCCTACCTAACAATTTTTCTAGAACAATGAACAAATAATTTTTGCTGGTATGATCGCACATTACAGGAATGCCTGAAACGTATACTAGCAAGGTATTTAATCCAGTTTTGCTGAAAAATTCTTCTGCAACAAAGGCTTGCTAGGATATGAAACCAACAAGTTTCACTTCTTATGAAAGTCAGGTATGTCAATTGGGTATGAGAGACCCGCATTCAATTATACCCTCTCTGACTACCATACAACTGCAATCTTTCAAATTCTCACAAGTCTGTCATCTCGTGTTTGTAACAATTAGAACATTTGAGAGCCCTTGAGGTTAAAATAATACTCATAATATATATATAGGAAGAAATAAATTTGGAATAAGAGTAGATTTGTCAATATTTGCATCCGCAGTAATCAATGTTATAATTGCAGAACAGGTACAAGTTACTTGGAGCAAATTAAGCATAGTTAGGAAAATGTAAAAGGAAAAGTTCTTTTATTAAAATAACAAGCAAAAATTAAACACAAGGTCCAGAATCGGTCCTAAGGGTACGCTCCATTCAATTACGATTGCTTGTTGACCGTTCCGATGATATTGGTTGCCGCTGAATCCGAAGACATGCTATCTAGAATACACTCAACGCCTTCTCCACGCGATGTTTATCCTACTTTCAAAACGTTTAAGTACACAAGATCGCATGGCTGTAGAACGCAGCGATGGCTCTACCGTTGGGAATAGAGCAAATACACCATCCAAGGCTCTCTACATCGATGTGGTGTCGAGAGAATGAGAGTCGTAGAAAAATCGATTTCGAAGCGCTCCTTGTAAGAATGGAAAGCGGAGCAAATACGAAGCGTGCGCTTCGAGAAAGGTGTCAAGTTACTTGGAGTAGTAGCGTTCAACAAAATAGGCCAAATATACGACACAAATAAGTTTTTAAATTACGAGCGAACGCGGTGAAGAAATAGGTGGAGGACGATTCGTTTAAGTAAGGAGTTTAAATCCTACGATTGCAGAAAGTTTATGTGTTACGTAACCTTTAGATTTTCAAATTATAAGTAAGCAGCAAAACCAAGTAACATTAGAATTTGTCCTCGCATCTGTGGACTAGATTGCGTATAATTCAATAGAATCAGGATTTGTGAAAGAAATAATGAAAATAGATGAACAGCACAGAAAAAAAGGCGACAGCGACAATTTATACTCAAATATGAAACAATCGAAGATGAATTAATTGAATTATCAAATGTTTTCAAGTACTTCCAAACTTGCTGCTGGAATTTAGTTATTTCAGTTTCCCGATATAGTTGAATCCTGAGGTAATCACGGTCTGCCATATATGTATAAAACCGAATGCGCTAGCGAGTAATACGGCTTTAGCAGAATTGAGCCTTTATAGCACGTTCTACATCACCACCAAGTCGATGGTACACTTTTCCAGGGATCCAAACTAGTGATCTTGAATTGTATTTATTTTAAAGAAATAATCTTTATATCTAAATCATATCGAAGGCTTCCACGGTCTGAGTCTCTATTGTGAATGCTTTTGGGTTTTGACTGCGTCATGGTAGTGTAAATATATGTGAAGATTTTTTCCTCTGGCATGGTTGCCACGTCGAGTAACCGCGACCTTCTGACTTTCCTTACTAAGCTTTCACTCCGGAAGGAGTCATTTACATTAGACAAGTTTGCAGTTTCTGTTCATGTATTTATTTACACTATTACGACGAGGTTAAAATCCGGAAATTGATGGCGCCGCTTTGCTACGCTTTATGTGGCTAATATGCAAAGAAATCTTGCTAAAATCAGTGCCTGCCAGAATGTCCGTCGGAAAGCCCAAGATAGATTTGACAGAATTGGAAACTTCGGCTTCAATTTCAGCATACCATATATCACTATTGTCCTTCCCAAGAAGACCCAAAATTAGTTATCAAATTCGATGTCATATAAGAGGACTGAACATTTTTGAATTGGACAATCCATACAAATACTTCTATTTCTCTTTAGTAACTTTGGAAAATTTCGACTTAAATGACCAAACATTTTCATACCATTTTCTATCACAGAATATCTTCTATCCCGTTTACAATTTAAAAAGAGAGATAACTAAATTTGCTAATGTTTCTCCTGGGACATAAGATATGTTCTAAATTTGATTGCTGTAGTAATAACATGAAATGTTAATGAAATCTTTGACTGTCTCCTTAAAAGTTCTTCTAAGTTATTGACATTACTGAAAGCATCTCCGACTAAAAGCTTGGTAGTGGGCCCTCTCTTAATATTGGTGTCCTTAATATTGCTAAATTATTTTGAAATGTCTAAAATTTTTGTTTTGAAAATTACATATATTTCCAAAACTACCACAAAACACACACAAATTTAAATAGAAATATTTCATACTAAACGTGGAAAAACGACCTTATCATTTCATTCCAATTATACTTTCATACCTTACAGGTTACAGCCATTATTATTAAGCGCACATGTACCTAATTTTAATACAAAGCATATGCTGCAGGTGATCCAGCTATCTTGCATAAAGCGCCGTTGTAATGACCATGCATTAAATGTTAATTTTAAGCTAAGCTGTGCGAGATAAAGCAGTTAAACGTTTAACGTGTAGTTAGATGGCCATGTACTGTCGCTGTTCTAGCCGTAGTGATTAATATTCTTAATTCGCTCGTTATATATTCAAGCTTCAGTCGTGTTATCGATTAATACGACTGAAGCTGGTAACGTTACAATCAACTAAGGATCTATTCAAATGTTAATTGTAATTTAAAGTTAATAACATGTAAAGAGTTATAAATTGACATGTTACACTTGTCTAATATGCTAAGTGCTTGCCTTCCTATAATTCTTATTGCAAAAGCTTTTACTCATATTATTTATTACATTATAAACGACAAACGGAAAACTCTGAATTCCATTTAATGGTACATTTTAATTTGGCTTTTGTTTTACTTACTTTACTGGATATACAATTGTAAACTCCTCGATTACGTAGTTTATCTCGGGTGCTATTTATGGAAAGTTTGCGATTTTAGAATATAATCTAGAGTTAATTCTGCTACAGATGGAATTGCTTTCGGTCAACATTTCTACGTCCACACTGCGCTTTATATGTACACTCTATTTCTAAAGTAATGCCTCCCCCAGCTAACGGGTTCCTATTAATAACGTCTCCCAATGGACGTATTCTAGCCATCGAGCGACCTCGCTTACTCAGCATTGCTATAACCGAGGGCGCCCGACGGCTAGAGTAGGTCCATTGGAAAGCGTTATTGATATGAACTCGTTGGCTGGGGGAGACATTACTTTAGAAAGAGAGTGTACATATATTTATTAAAGATGGCTTTGTCTGCTAGCAGGTTATCTACATAAAATGGGAAGAATTATCTATGTTTGCAATGTGCCACGTTATTTTTATTAATTGTTGAATAAGTGTAAATATGTATTTAAATAGTGTTAAGACAGATTTAACATTCTATTCAAAAACAGAATCTATGTCAGAATTACATTCAACACTTTCAGCGTTCAAACTCTAAAGTGTATCTATGCGGTATGCGCCAATGATTTCGAATACATCGTAACATACATAGTAAGGCACATATCGTTCAGAACGTGAATAAGAACCGATTTTTGTATAAAAGTGTTTTTAAAAAGTATATAATCATTTTTCTTCCCCTAAGAAATGCTTTAGAATAAAATATAGGAACTAAGCAGGTTGCTTTGGTGAAGTGGTATATATTTATCTAGATATTTGAATTTTGGCATACGAATATTATCAGAAACGGACATTGTCAACTTATAAATTAAAAATTCACTCTACACTTTTAGTATACTGTGTGACGACAGAATCATTCTTAACATGGGGATTTCCCTTATTACGAGAGATATAGATTTGGCTAAATGAGATGAAACCCTCCTGAGGTAAAATGGTATTGAACCCCATAAAAACCTTTAGATAGTTGACGTGGTTCAGACGCTGTGGTAAACAAAGTGAATTGTTGAGGTTTCGTTTTTTTTTAATAACTCATTTATTTTAAGATTAAGTTGAATTTCATTGTCACTTTCTTTAGACACTGTTGTATTTAGTGATGTATTCAGATTGTTCAGATATGTCACTGTAGTTGAGTTACAACTGTCAACTTTTTTTTTTCTTATACGGCTCATAGTTGGCTATGATACATTTAAAAAGAAGATTTTCTTCTATTTCCAAAAATATGTAATTTAACATATCAAAAAAAAAACAAAGAAAGGTTTATTTTTACACTAGTAGGTAAGAGCTTAGGTCGTTCTTTGAAAACAAAACAGAAATCCAAGTAAATGTCATTGCAATTGTTTGTTGTCATTAAGTGTGTTTTGTGTGTATTTTACTTGGTAAGAAAATAGTGCAACAAAATCTAATTTATCGTTTAAATTAAATTGATATTTATTATTATATAAATAGTAAATGGGTAATGCAGCCGTTTCGTAGCATTGAAAAATTTGCTATGTTATCCTCTTACATTCAGTGTCACCAAAATTTTTGATAATATCGAGGGCTTCAAGTCAGAGGGGCGTATCAACCATTTTGTGCAAATTTGAGCAACTGAGCGTATAAACTGGATTTTATCATTCTCACGTCAGCACAGAACGGCGTATGATTTGGGTGACCAGTTTGCGCGCATTTACAAAAATTAACTAGGCGTATAAGCACAAAGATATATTAAGAATCTAGTCAGAGAGGCGTTTCCTGTAAAATTGAAGTATTGGTTGATACGCCTTTCTGACTTGAAGCCGTCGATATGTTTCTATGACCATCTGTAGTCGTTTTTGATAAAAACGCAAAATTTAAAAATGTCTAAAAATTCCATTATTGAAATACATGTACATTCGTAGATATCAAATGAGCTATGATTGTATAAAATGTGAATAGAATATAATAGTGTTTCGGGCTTTCAATTTATATTGTAAAAATCTATTTCACGGTTTGAATTAGTCTAAAGAGGAATTTGTAGACGTCTTTGAATTGAAAGCGAAAAGAATTGCTTACGTGCAACCCGAATTTATGCTCAAAAATATCCTGACAAAAGATGTTTTAAGATTTTGTTGGAAAGATTATAGGAGCGGGAAATGTGAAGTATAAAACAGCAAATAGGTCAAACCTTGTAAGAACTGAGAGCAATTAATATCGATATTATTGATGGCAACAGAAAATCCCACTTTCAGCCAAAAGGAAATTAGTGAAGAAAGAGAAAGCAATGGGAGGTCCGCTCAAGGAATTTTGACAAGGAATCACTTTCATGGATATCACATTCAATTATTGCACCAACAGCTGCATGAAAAACAAGCGGAATTTCGTAACTGTAGGCAATATATACTTCGCGAATATCTAACCTTTTTCAACTATGTGTTGTTTACTGTCGAAGTTACTTTCCATAAAAATAGATTTCCCAATCGTTATAATTTTCATTATTTTTCTTTCTGCACACATTCAGTCATTAAATGTATGGGGCGATATTATTGGTGATCGAGTAGTAGGGCTCTACTTTTTTGGCGGTCATTTAAATGGGGACGCGTATTTTTATTTATTAAAAAATATGTTCCTAAACTTTCTATAACAATGTCTGTCGAAGGAGTTAGAATATGGTTACAGCACGATGGCGCCCCTGCTCACTTCATACTGGCTATGAAAGAGCAGATTTTTATTTGAACACATTAAAGAGTTTGTGTATCGCAAGGAAGTAGGAAATTCCTTCAACCATCGCTTGCATCTTTGTTTGGTTGAACGTAATGTATTTGAAAACTCTATTGTAATGTGTATTTCCTTACTTGTTTTATGTTTTTCGTTACTTTCATTTTGTTATTAGTTACATATTTTGAATTGTCAAAAACGATTAGAGATAGTCATACAGACATATTAACAAAATCTGTCCATACTTAAGATCTGCATCCGTTTATGTAAAAATATACGTCTTTCGTCTGGATGTCTTTTGAGCATAGATCAGTATAATACAGGAGTCATCAATATAAGTTCTTTGTTAGAATAATTCATACAGTCAAATAGATTTTTTAAATATAAATTCAACGCTTATTACTATATTCTATTATTTTATTATTATTATATTCTATTTATTTACATATATATCAGTATAGTAACCCAATTTTTTATTAGTATTAACATACTTGGCAGTACCTATTTTATTTTTCATATTTTATGCAATCATAGCACATTTAACACCTACGTATTGTTGTGGATCTTTTAGTATATTAGATTTTTCGTTGAGTCGTAAGAAGGTTTTTCGCCGGAGTCTCTGTATATTTTTAATTCTTACGAACTCTTTATATTGTATGCATGTTTTCGTCGGTAGTTTTAAGTGTTTAGATTTAAGGATAAGTTATTAATATTTTAGAAATTACACAATTTGTTTTAATTTTTCTACGCTCTGTAGCTGGGTGAATTTATATATATTTTCTTTGCTATGCAAGTCAAGCTGTTGTATTTTATTTAAATCTCTTATATTCTGTCGGCTTTTCTGGGCAGTTCCACGTTGAAGGTGACAGGCCTCTTCTTGTAAAAACTCGGTCGAGCGAAAAACTTATTGATGCAATTTCTGTGTGTAGAGACGTGATATTATTTTCTCCGAGATTTTATTTAATTTTTCCTGATCGTTAGTTTCATTTAATTAGTTTTTCTTTTAATATTTGCTTAGATAATTTTGTTTTATTAATTTGTTAGAAATTGTATTAATGAATTCTTTGTTAGTTTAGTGATTAGTTAAGGATAAAGTAAGTTTTTTTATTTAATTGTTAAGAATTTATCGTTTTGGAAGTTTGCGCGAATAAGAATTTAGTTTGTTTGAGTTTGCATAGAAGGATATTTTCATTTGATATTTTTGAGTTACAGTAGTTTGCTTCAGTTTTGTCGTTTTAAGTTTTTTTTGCGTTTTTATTTTAGAAAACTTCCAAGATCTTAAATAGTTGTTAAAATCCAGGTTTTATATATTTTCCATCGGGAAAATATACTTTTCTGGAGATTGTGTTCACAATTGTGACTATTTCATCCATCAGTTTGTTAAATTATTTTTGACAAATAATTTGTTCTTTAATTAATTTTTTTTTATTCTTTTTTTATAAAAATTTACAAGAATATGCAGAGTTCTTGTTGTCGTAATTTTTCAATTTGATCCTTTTTCTTTGTTTTTCAAAAATTTATATCTGTGGCAGATAACGATAAAATTATCGATCCCACTATCAAAGTTTATGGTAAATTTTATTCTCGTAGAACCGCCCATTTAGAATTTTATTATAAATCCTTCTCCCTGAGATCATATAGTTTTGTTTGTAGAGTCTGCTCGCGAATCGTTAGTTTAAGTGTTTGTATGCCTGAAGCTGG
Organism: Popillia japonica; assembly: GCA_004785975.1. NCBI lineage: Eukaryota > Metazoa > Arthropoda > Insecta > Coleoptera > Scarabaeidae > Popillia > Popillia japonica. The sequence continues at coordinate 33,500 of ML219459.1, forward strand.
CCGGCGCACACTTTTTGTCTATGCCTGTTATCGTCAACAAGAGATACACAGCAGTATGTACATATGTACACAATGCATTTCGTACAAATTTTTAAATTTAGCTTTTTTATCAAAAACTACTACAGATAGTCATACGGACATATCAACAAAAATTTTTGACAAATAAGATTCGCGTCCGTTTATGCAAAAATATACAATTTTATCAAATTTTAAAAAATCTAAAAAAGTTAGTCAGTTTCCGAAATTGGATCATGAATTCAAACACCCTGTATATCACTACGGCTTGAAAGTTTGCCTGTAGTATCTTCTATGCCTTGATAAAAGAATTCGGGACTATTTCATCGTAAACATCACATTTGTGGCAGTACTGATTTTTTTAATGGCGCTATGTAAATATCAATTTTTTTTGACAAAAATATTAATTTCCACTAAACAAGTGCATGAAGTAAACGGTGGTACGTGTAGACAATATCAGTGACTTCTAAAAATTAGAAAAAATACAGGGTCTCCTATTAAACAACATATATGTGATTATGCCGCTTGTTTTTCAAACACTCTGTATAATCCACTGCTTAATGTCTACATAATTTCACCGTGTGTTTCAGAAAAACGTTTCACATGAATAGCAAATGAGCAATCAAAGGCCGAAGTTCAGATGCAGAATCCTGTATATTTCAATTTAAATCAGTGTAAAAAGGACAGTATACAGGCTGATTCATTTTCGATCCTCACCATTGTGATCTCGCTTATTATTGAAGATAGACGGTAGGTTTAAATTTGGCAAAGTTGCTAAATGTTGTGGGTATTATGATCACGAAAAGAAAGTAGACTTCAAACAAATGACGTTCGAGTTATTTGAGAAAAACTGAAAAATCTCATTTTCTTATTTTGCTTGTAGCACTTTTATTAGGTCTTGCAGAGGAAAACTAAAGACACATTCTCCAGGCCACTTTTCCTCCTCTATCTAATGGTGTATTTAAAATTTTTATGCGACGTTTCATTTCATCAACTTTGTTATTTCTTATGGGAGCCATATTGGATTTTGACACAGCTAGAAAGATTTTCTTTATCTGATTTCAACCATGTATCATATGTTGAAAACAAAATTTGATATAGTGTGTTAATTGACCAAGAATCTGATTTGAGATTAAACAAGGTAGGTAGCTATGAAATTTCGAACTGTCAATCACTTACAATTGAGTATCGCGTAAATGAAATTCGACGTTAAATGAGATAGCCATGGAATTACGAACTGTCAATTATCGTTGCGTTAGTAACTCAAAAATAGCGCTACAAGCAAAATAAAAAAAAATAGATTTTTCAGTTTTTTTTAAAAATCTCGAACGTCATTTGTTCTAAGCCTACTTTCTTTTCGGGATCACAATAATCACAAAAAATAGCAACTTTGCCAAATTTAAACCGTCTATCTTCAATAATAAGCGAGATCGCAATGGTGAGAATCAAAAATGAATCAGCCTGTATATTGATTTTATATATACCTCAAAAGCACAAGAGACAAGGAAATACTTTTAGAGCTTAAGAGCAGTATTTTACGAACGGATGGATATAAAGTCTTCGCTAAACTGTAATAAAATTACACAAAGAGAGACCTGAGATTACAATTAAGTCGTAAATATTTTATGGATTCTGCAAGCAAAATAAAATCTAGAAACTCTCAGGATCGGTTACTTATTAAATGACTTGAAACGGTATAGTAAGTAATATACTCAAACACTTAAAAGTATGTAGGTACAGTTATCATTGTAAGAGATTGTGTATTCAGTTTCCGATTGCAGTTTTCGTATATATCTCATTTAGAAGATGCTTTAGAAAAGAATACTACTTAAAAAAATCATTTATCCGCTAACTAAGCGGTGCTGCACTTTTTAAGAAACAGATGTATTTAGAAAGTTGAAAATTAGAAGTTTTAATTTCAAGAATATCAACTGTGAATATGAGAACCTAATCCAACCCAACATAACAAGAGATTGGATTGTAATAGATAACATGCCAACTTACTAGATGCAACTTGGTTAGATGTTTTTCCTAAGAGGTAGCTACACCCCGAACAGTAGTGCAGTTACTAAAAAAATTTAGCCCTGTTAACTTGGTAGGACCTGAGTATGTAAAGTAGTCCAAATATTTATTTAATTTCTAGACGAATCAAATCTAGATTCATCTAGCAGTTTTGTCCCAAAGCAGCTCTACCTCATCGTGACCCTTGCCAAGTCAGCGGGAGGTGCTTCTTCACCGCTTTTTACAGTTTCTACATAGAAAATAGTTTATTAGGTTCACGCAATGCATACATATGATTATTTAGTGTACAGTGTCCAGTTAAGTACTAAGAAATAAAACGTTTGATCATGTTCTTACTTTTCTATTCTTCTCTAGTTCGGCGTAAAATAGAAGAGGAGACGCCCAGAATAATGGATTCGGCATCTGGTTGTACTACGCTCCCGATTAAAATAAAAGAGCTATTCAGCATTTTCGAAGCATTTAGAAGCAAACGGAGGATACCTCCTCTAGGTTCACGGACGTTATCGTTTGAAATTTCTCGGATATACATAAATGTCAACTAAAGGAAACAAATTATCCGAAATTCAGAAGTTATTAAATCATTAGAAGGTTATTAAAAATTGAACTTTAAACTCGACAATCAGATATGTGGCATAGAAATAATTTCGAAAGAATCTAAACGAAAATATTAAGTTAAAAGCGTCTATTAAAATCACGGTAGCTTTCAATACAGACGCAGAAAATTTTATGGCGACATATAAAGTTTATAGAATAATGAAAAGAAACAACTACCTGAAATATATTAGAACTTTAATAGTTGGAAAGCAGGTGGAAAGCATAAGTGCATACTAGAATGAATTTAGTGTTAGCGCAAAACATAGTTGCATGTGTAAGATAATCCAGAATCTACATACATAAATTTGGTTTCTGCAATAATACTTCGCTAGTGGAAGATTTTGTTATTTAATTTGTTCCAAAAAATTTAAAAGCAACTAGATATGCCTACCTATAGTTATCTAAAGACAAATTATTAATTTATTATGTTTACAATTTTGTGATCAAGGATTCAAGGACTAGGTTTTTCCTAGTTCTCGATGAAAGGGGGGAGGGGGGAGAAAGGGTCTAGGACAATAGAAAAAAGGCCGAAAAACGAAAGTTCTATCAAAAGAAAAGTATTTAGTAAATAGAACAAAAACATTTCCGTTAAAGACTAAATGCAATGATGACTACATTATATTACCAGATATAAATCTGACAAGCGACAGTTTTAATTTAGTATCCCTCTTTCTGCCCTACATTCTAGACGATATATCTTAAAAGTAGTAATATATTTTTTTAATCAAACTCAAGAAATTCTGTTTACGCCGTTCCTCTCAATATTTCACCTCTGTTCGTAACAAATAGGGTAATACATTTTAGCAGTATAACGTAGTAAAGTATTACCGAAAAAAGAAACGTGTCAGGATAGATGATGGATAGTGAAATTAAGGAATTTCAGTAACGCCTGCAGACAAATAGCTATCAATTATATTTTGTTTGCCCCTGCTTCGAAAGTTTAACGTCACGTGTACGTTTCAACGGGCATGCACATGGATACATCAAATTTTCGCTTTGATAAGTACGCATAAAAACGTTACAAGAAGGAACATGTTCTTGGCTAAGTTATTAGTTTCGCGACATACTTACATACATGAAATGTTATATAAAAATACAGGGCTACTGTACACCACTTACACAGTAACCTTTGTATGTAGAACTTTCCAATCTACAAAATGTGATATATGTATGTATGTACATACATAGTTTAAATGATTTAGCAGTGCACTTTAGGCGTCAAAGGGAGTACCAACAATTGTAGATTATAACGATACCGTATTATATATGTACTATCGCCGCCAAAAGTAGCGAATCAAACTGCAATAAAACGCGTCTATATAGGCTTTCGGTCCTGAATCGTTTATTCAGGTAAAATAACTGGGCAGTTGTACCAAGCCGTATACCTGCAGGCTAAAGGGCAGCGAGCATTTAAATGAAGTTAAATGAAGCGGGTTATGAATATATTGGAAATAAATATGATGTACTAAACTAAGGTAGAACGTAGCCAAATTAATTGAAAAAAAGATATTTTAGGGTAAATTATTCATGCAAAATATGATTCAAACAATAATTGCAAACATTATAAAATTGTAGAATAGGAAGTGTAACTATGGAACGACTTTTATATTATTTTATTAATATATTCGCCTAATATTTTAATTCAAACAGCGGAAAATATACAATGTGTCTGATAGCAAAATGTCTATTATTTCTAAGAATTTTGTGGGATTTGAACGATGTTCGTAATTAAAAATATATTTAAAATTTGCCGACATTAACGGTACAAAATTCGTTGAAGAACAATAACTTACGAAGTTTTAGTCGGTTCAATAAATACTGCACTTATGTTAATTTAAAACACATTAGGAATTCAAGGGGATTTGTAGTAAATTTCTTTAAATATGATTAAAATCGTTTCTTAATACCGCTTTCCGAACAATTCTTTGTTTTCTATAAATAAAATTGTGTTTATATTAAGAAGTGTATAATTTAAAATATGCAAGTGTAAAACAAGCATGTTTTATGCATATATAATTTACTATCAAGTCTCCCAGTGTGATTAATCGGATGTTACGCAGGTATACGAAAGGTCATATCGCTTGGAGTCTGATTCGCTACTTTTGGCGGCGATAGTACTTACATATGATATAGTAACCTTACTGGTCTATAGGTTTACACAATTTGGTACGTTGTCGCTGTGCGCCAGTATTCTGTCAGTTGTTATTTAATGGCTTTAAAACTGCACAAGATACAGATCACAAACCAGGTTGCACCGCTGATTATAGATGTGAATCTTCTGATTCTGAATTTTTAAGTACTGAAGTGTAAAGTATCATTTGTAATTCACTGACTGCTTTTTAAGAGTTTTAGTTTAGTTTTTAAAAGTTTTATAATGGTTCATCGTATCTGAGATTTTCGACGTGGCATTAAGTATTTAAACAGTTTGTATTCTTTCTGTTCTAATTGTTGCTAAACCAAAACTGTTTCCTTATATGTACAATACACATGTAGATTCTATAATAGGAGAGAGATAATCTATACAATTGAACCGTCGCAAGCCTCTTAGCCTGAAATATCTGACATGACAGATGATCATGTAAACAATAACCACTTGCCAACGACGTAGAATTACAAAGTCATCAATATCAATGACGAAAGTTCACTGCTAAATTATTTCACGTATAAGTAAACATCATGGAATTGATTTACAAATAGTAACAATAAATTACTACAATATCGTTCTACATTTATCGTATTATTGAAGAATATTGGACCTATCTGTCTACGAGAAAGAGCATGCCAAAAGCGCCTATTTTTTGTGAAAGCAAGAGTGTTTCAAGAATTTCATGTGGATTTTTGCTAGACCAGATGAGCATTGCTTACTTATTTATATATACTAAATTTGTATGGAAATTTTTATATCTAGATCTTTTTTAAGGATTCTCTGGCAGGTCCCATATGACAATTGTGTGTGTTGTAAAAGCTTACGAATCGATTTCTTAGGTAATTGAGTTATTCGTTCCTTAACATCTGCTATATTTTCAACTGTCCGCTTTAGTGGTCTACCAGCACCTGGTTTTTGGGACGTAGACCCTGCTTCACAGAATGTAGACTATTAAATCAATTCCTGCAAACAGTCATATGTTGTGACGTCGAAAAACTATTGAAGGCATTTTGCAAATTCTGCAACAACGATCTTCGAGACTAGCATGATAAACAATTGACCAGCTAGACTCAGGAATAGCAACCTTCCTCGATCTGTTAGATGCTTTTTCTGACAAACGCATGGTTATCAATGAAGGGAGGGCGTTTGATATGGTAAAATATTAATTTTAATTACAGATTTCGTCGGCAAGTTTGGAAGATTTAGTAAAAGTTTCCACCATTTCGCCAACCTTGGATTAACATTCTCGGAGTCGGAGAACTCTACAAATGCACAAACAAGTATGCCATATATTTCATCCTTTACAGTTTTAATTTCACCATCAAATCAATATACCACTTTATTAACGGTCCACTTAGCAACAAGCATATATCAGAAAACATATTTGTGTTCGACGATTATCAAATCAATTTACTTGATTGCCTGCCAACAACTCGCCTTACTATTGATTAGCAATATTTTATCTCTATACTCTCCCTTTCTGTAATTCTACTAACAACTACTCACTTATACATTCAACGAATTCGACTACTGTTAAAAGTTTAGCCGATTTGATGAATGTGCCAGAATAAAAATAATAAGACGTATTATATATCTTCGTCGTTAACCTTTCTCCCTGTTTTTTTTATTTATGTAGCTTCCAGTGAGATAGAGGCTGGGGCTTGTCGAACCGGTAGTTTTATTGCACCAATTTTGTAATGGATTGCCTAGATGATGACATCGAGCTACATATAAATCTCATTCTTTTTCGGTCCGATGGATCGAAGGAAACGTTTATTTGTCAAGCGGTGATAGACAAGAGGCGCTAGTATACGCCACTGCTGCCGTTAGCTGGTTGCTAGATTGGGTGGATGTAGAAAAACGACTAGGAGGAAGAGGAATTGTTTTTCGTTTTATTTCGTTGAGGTGATTGTGAGTAGAAAACATCGTCGTTCGCTCTCCCAGCGAGCAACTAATAAGTTTAATTACTTTCACGATCTAATTGCTTTTCTTCACTTTAGCACCAGTTAGTCTCCCTGCCACGTCATCGATCGACTGCGAGATACAATGCAAGCGTTATATTTTCTCATAGAGTAAATGAAGTACAAGATGAAGCGGAATCAACCACTATTGCGGTTATCAAAGCGTAATTATCGACCTTCTTGGGTACAATAATATATCTCTGGTACTGACAAACGGTTATGAAATAATACGCTATCCGGTATTATGAAGAAATTTCTAGTGGTAAATTTACCTTATATGTCAATTAAATTAGTTTGAATATTTAATAAGAATCTATACGTATTACGTGCCTACCTCGCACGTATTTTGATACATTCTGTAGGGTTATCCAAACGTACAGTGACTCACAGTGAAAATAATTTGGTAAGAAACTGAAAATGTTAGGAAAACTATTGTTTGGGAGCAAATCAATTCAAACAGGTATTACGAATTCTAACCATAAAAAATTACAGCGGTTACATATTCAACATCGCAGTGAAAATGATGCATCTTCAATAATAATGAAATAACTATTTTTGAAAGTTTAAAACAAAACAATCAATATTTAGTTGGGTATTCTTTCGATTTTATAATTAATTGTAAGCTATTTGGAACATATTTTACCAACGTACACACATAATAAAGCGAAGTACTGTTCCATTCTTGCAATAAAGCATTTTTTAAGCCATTCCTATTAGATATTCGACGACTACGCACTTTTATTTGAAGACTATGCCACAAATTTTCAATTATATTAATATTAGGTGACTGAGCTGGAGTTTTCATCGTACTGCGACAGTTATATAACAATCATTCTTGGTTCTCACCCGAAGAATGTTTTGGATCGTTGTCGTGATAAAATCTAAAACCATTTGCTATGTCAGGTTTTCTGGTGCTGGGCACTAAATACTGCCTATAGATGTTTAACTATATAAACCTATCCATATCACCTTCAATAAAATGAAGGTTTCTACACCAGCACAGAAACAGAGCCCTAGACCATTAAGTACATGCCTACCTCCATGTTTAACAGTTGGTTTTAAATATTACGGTTTTAGTTCTTCATTCTTTTTCGTCTACACTTTAACCTTCCCATCTGAGCCGAAAAGATTTAATTTGGCCTCATCAGAGAATAAAACAGTTTTCCAGAAGTGAAAATCTGTATTTTGGTCTTCTAATGCAAACTCCAAGTGACGACTTTTCTTCATCTAACTTATGAACGATTCGGCTACTCATCCCTGCAAATCGGCATGACTGAGAGTTCTTCGAACAGCTTGTGCTGTTACGGATTTTTCCAGAGCACGTTGCACCTCCAGCGTTAACTTAGGAGCACTTAACAGTGGATTATTTTTAGATTGCCTAACAATCCCCAGCTCGCCAAGTTTGTTAAATGTTTTTTTCACTTATTTTACGTTTGTTCTTCACTTTGTTTTCGCGATTATATTGTTCAATAATATGCTTTATCGTGGATGCATTTCTATTTAAGAGTGTTTCAATTTCTCGCGTGACATTTTGTATAGATTTCTGTCAGGCCATGTTTTACTGTGGTTTCAGAAGTGTTTGAATGCCATTTGCCGGTTTAAGTTAATCTCTTGATATACTTTTATTTTGGAAGCAAAAGACGATTTCAAATTGTTCTACTTTGTCGTTTGTCTTGGTTATCCCGCTAGTGCAGGTATTAATTTCTTGATCAAAGTGTTATTAAAACCAGAATAAGCTAACTGTCAATGTCAAAGTTCCTCATAGCTTGAAATACGAAATTGTGGTAGTATTTGAATTTTCTATTCTCAATTTATGTACAAATACAATTAATTCTTGAGTAATGGTGGATGTTTTGTGGCACAACTTTGGTTTCCTAATATTTTTCTAGTATAAACCAGTTAGCACTTTCAATTGCTTATCAGATATATCAAAATCATTCATCCTAGCAAATAATGATAAAGTTTTTCGATAATACATTTAAAGCTGAATACCTAAGTATATTTGTTTCTCAATTATCAAGAAGAGAACGAACTTAATTAATTTATCTTCCTGCAATTAACAATTTTATGCAAAGCCTATTACAGATTTTACATTTATTGTGCACTACAGCGTGATACGTAAAACTTTAACGTGCACAAGGAACCAAACTCCAAAGCGCTTGAATCAAACACACGATTTCGAATTTTGTACAAATAATAGCGACGATATCTACGAAATGTAAATTAACACGCAAATATATTGAACACAAATCACCAATTCTACACCTTCATTGTGAGAATACGAGAACGCGCCGGGAGACCGAAAAAAGGAAACAACGGGCAAAACGAATACCTCAATCTCGGCTACAGTCGCCTCAGTGAATTTATCGCGTCGTGTATTACCATATTTCGACACGGGACTGTTCGAAAATTAAAACAGAAAAGAGACAGATACAGATATAGAAA
>ML219459.1:43082-66067 GCA_004785975.1 Popillia japonica
TTAATTTCTTGATCAAAGTGTTATTAAAACCAGAATAAGCTAACTGTCAATGTCAAAGTTCCTCATAGCTTGAAATACGAAATTGTGGTAGTATTTGAATTTTCTATTCTCAATTTATGTACAAATACAATTAATTCTTGAGTAATGGTGGATGTTTTGTGGCACAACTTTGGTTTCCTAATATTTTTCTAGTATAAACCAGTTAGCACTTTCAATTGCTTATCAGATATATCAAAATCATTCATCCTAGCAAATAATGATAAAGTTTTTCGATAATACATTTAAAGCTGAATACCTAAGTATATTTGTTTCTCAATTATCAAGAAGAGAACGAACTTAATTAATTTATCTTCCTGCAATTAACAATTTTATGCAAAGCCTATTACAGATTTTACATTTATTGTGCACTACAGCGTGATACGTAAAACTTTAACGTGCACAAGGAATCAAACTCCAAAGCGCTTGAATCAAACACACGATTTCGAATTTTGTACAAATAATAGCGACGATATCTACGAAATGTAAATTAACACGCAAATATATTGAACACAAATCACCAATTCTACACCTTCATTGTGAGAATACGAGAACGCGCCGGGAGACCGAAAAAAGGAAACAACGGGCAAAACGAATACCTCAATCTCGGCTACAGTCGCCTCAGTGAATTTATCGCGTCGTGTATTACCATATTTCGACACGGGACTGTTCGAAAATTAAAACAGAAAAGAGACAGATACAGATATAGAAATAGGAAAGTAAGCAGGACGAACAAGCTCTACAAAAAAACCAGGGATACAAGCGGTTTGCAATTCATGAGATGTCATCGAGTGCTAACGAGAAAGTTGTGTATTATTAACGTGATCCCTTTCTGTTCAGTTCGTGGGCTCCTCCCTCTATCGGAAACGGTCTACATCTTTTCCACTTTGAGAAACTCGTGTCGTGCTCTCGTAAGATACTTGTACTACAGGGAAGTCAAACTAAGATATGTTTTAATTGAAGTGGATTTCGACGATTGTCGCGTTGTCGGTTAGTTACAGAAATAAATTGTTAGTAATGATGTAATTTAAATTTTAAATTGTCTCTGACGTTGAGGTAGTTATCAGTCAACGCTGATTAAAGGATGTAGGTGAGTTCGTAGGTAAATCAATTTATTAAAACAAAATTCCGCGAGAGCGAAAGAAAATTGGACGAGCAGGGAAATTATGAACATGAATTATATTTCTTATATTTCTGTGGATATACAAGTGTGGCATATGCCTTATGGTAGTTTAACCATTAATTTTACCAAAAAAATGCCCACAGAAATTTGAACAAATCGACAGCTTATGGTACACTGCAAGAATAACGGTAATTTTGTTTTGTGTTTAAACGGCAGTCGCTGCGCTTCTAATGAATGATAAGAATTCTACACCAAATAAATAATATTATTCAATTATTTATCAATATTAGAAAACACCAAAAGTGTTTGGATAGAATTAGAATTCTCAACTATACCGCAAGACTTCTAACACTTCTTCACGCTTCTAATACCATTGCATCGATGTGCAAGACAATGTTTCAGCATAATAAACGACAGCTATTTTTACTATTATAAAGCAATTGGATTAGCATTTGCCAACAACGTCCAAAATGAATTCTGAACTTAATTGAATTGAATTATCCAAAAACCAACAATTTCAAGTAAGATTTAAATGTATGTCCAAAATAATTTTTAATACAGAGAAAACTGCTGAATTGGCGGATTTGTAGTTTATAGAGATGATTGCAATCACTTGTCAAATCCAATCATAGCTTGTAGATAGTTTTGACGAAATATGAGACAGCAGTAAGATACATAGAGGAAACTGATTGGTATTCTCCAAAACAAGCAAAATAATAAGAATCGTTTATTTGTCCTTGAATCGTACAATGATATCAGCAACAGTCAAAACAAATGCATGTTTTACAAATATGCATATGTATGTAAATGTCAAATACAAAAATACATAACATTGCAACTAATTCAGGGCAGCACCAGCACATATATCAAAGTATTCCTGTAAAAAATAAACACAATTCCGAAGAAGAAAATGCTTAATATTTTCCTTAAACGACTTTTTGGTCGAAACGGATTTAAGGTTCGGTGGCAAAGCATTAAAAAGTTTAATCCCATAATGTGAGGACTATTTCTACTTGAATTTGTTGAATGTGAGGATATAGCGAAATCTTTTTTGCCTCTTGTATTGTATGAGTGAAAACCACTATGGACTTGAAAATGATTTTTGTTTTTGAAAATATATATTAACACTTCATACACATATACCGCCGGCATAGGTAAAATAGGCCATTCTTTAAAAATATTCCTGCACGACTCCCTGAAATGAACACGAGCCATACATCGAAAAATGCGGTTTTGAGCTACGAAAACATCATGAGCCACCGATGATGTTTCCCAAATCACAATTCCATACGACAATCTGCTAGGCACATTAGTATTATAAAATGATAGAAATGTGGAAAAATCAACTACGTTCCTTAAAGTACATATTTGGTAACAGATAGCACTTAACCTGTTTGTAACCTTTTTCCAATACTCTTTAAATGATAAGTTATCGTCTAAAGTTATACCCAAAAAAATTGTTTCGTTAACCCGATCTACCTCATTATTCTGTGCAACAATATTCGCGCTGATATTTGTTTTATTATGGACATTATGTGCGAAATATAAATATTTTGTTTTACTGTTGTTAAGTAATAATTTATTATCTGCAAACCAGTAGGTCCATTTTTGTAACAAACCGTTTGTGCATTGCTCAGTGTCGGAAATGCTCGCACGCGACACTACTGATATCCTCGGCATACATAACTATATCAAAGTCACGGAGAAAGTCACTGATATCATTTATGAAAATTAGAAAACATATAAACCCCAAGACACTGCTTTGAGGGATACCTACTACTACTGGTAAATCAAGCGATCGCGTCACATGCATCTAGTCATTACTTTTATAATTTAATTTTACAGCTGTATACGACCTCGTAAAAATGACATAAACCATCGAGCAACCACCCCAGATATTCCGTAACATTCCAGCTTTGACAGCAAGATTTCGTGATCGACGCAATCGAATGCACTGCTTAAATCATAGAATATTCCATATGGAAGCTTCCCAGAATCCAAATTTACTACTACATTATCATACATAGAATAAATCGCAGTTAACGTTGAACAATTTGCTCTATAGCCGTGTTGTTTATTAGTTAATATACCATGTTTATCTAAATGTGTAAGCAGTCTATTCAGCATAGCATGCTGAACAATTTTTGAAAAACTTGATGGCAAAGTCAACGGACGATAGTTAGACATTACATGCAGATCCTTTTTTCTGTAACGAAACAACACATGTTTTTTTCAGTATTACAGGAAATTCTCCTGCTTCTAATGACAAATTAATTAAAAAAGTTATCGGTTGAAGTATTGTTTCAGAAATATTTTTTTATTATATTACTTGATATTTCATCCAGACCCGACGACGTTTTATTGCACACATGCTTCTAGAAACAGTAATATTATTATTACTATTGCTATTCGTTGATTGAATAAAGTATTCATTGAAAGCCTTGGCTGAAATGTTGCCACAAACGCCATCAACTGGCTGGCCATTATTATCAAATGCTAACCTGTCCATAGTCAACCGCTCTTATTGTGAGTGCAACGGCTACCTGTTGTTGCCATTTTATTCTTAGCATTTTAGGCGATTCTTAGTATGTGTCGATGGACAATTCAAAGTGCGATCAAGAGGAGGTTTCGACGAATAATAATCCTGGCACCAGAATACAAATCAAGATGTTCCAAACATGTCTAAAGAATCATATTTACAATCTGTACTATGAGCAAACAACACAAAATAGTATAAACAAGATATACATTTGCGAGATAAAAATATTGGACCGATGATGCTTTTCTCGTACTTGATGTTACGAATTATTCAAGTTCATGGTTAGGTAGGAAATCATCTCGAAAATTATTCATAAATGATATTTTTTGCTCTGCGTTCGTGCCAATGACTAAATATGTGTGGCTTGCGGCGAAATTTTAGTACACGAAAGAACACCTTGTTTGAATGTTAATGAAATGTGGTTCCCCGTGTTATTTATGCGACTGTGCGCTTGCAGAACTTTGTCGTTTATAAAATGGACCTGGTACTTATCGACTTTATCGTGTTCTGGGAAATCGAGCGAAGAAATTGATATGGAATGAACTGATTTCATTATACTATTCGCGATTGTGAAATTCAAAATATACGTCATGACGGAGTTTTGCTTCGAATTTATTTATTAATAAAATCATCACGCCGAAAAATATCATATATGAGTAATTTGCATGAAATATAACAAAAATCCACTGGCAGGAATCGAGCGCAAGCCAGCTGGATCGTAGACGGGGATACAGTCCACTGCGCTACACGCGCTTACTTGTACCGATACCACAGTATACAGAGTGCGCGCGTTCGATCTGTTGATAGGATATTCAATGTGTTAGAGCAGGCATAAGATTTTAATATGTTAGATAAAGAGATACAATGAATGCATTGGTCCAAGCGAGCAGTACCAATATACGTGTCCTGTGTTAACTAAGGGGCGTCTCTTCGCAGTTCTTTTTCATCTTACACTAAACGTATCAGCAGGTCGTGCGCGCGCGCCCGGTATATTCAAGCAGTAGTTGCACTCCTTGAAAATAGTGATACAAAACGGTAACTCGCGCATTGCAATGCGCAATGACTCATAATCGCAAAATGTGGCATTAGGTTTGTTTACATTGATGGTTTGAATAACCTATATGTTCGTGTATGTGATAATAACTAACACTGAAATGATTAACAGAATGTGTTGTGTAGCTAACTGCAATAATAAATATCTAAAAGTGGTGGTATTCATATGTTTAGCTTGCCGCAAAAAGAAGTAAAGTAAGCAAAAATACATTTATTCTTTACTTGATCTTGTTAGATAGTAGTTTTTTTATGGAGTACCTATGTGTTGATGAATACTATGTTGGATCAGAAATCAATGCTCACTTGAAACTCTAATCGAAAATTGCATGTCCCAATTTCCCATTAGAGTATTTATTGAATTTATTTGTTCGAATTCGTATATATTTTACATTAAAATTCGCAAATAGATGCTTCAAGACTTAAATGGCCAATGAAAATAACAAGAAACTTATTAACTTACAACATTTGTAGTTTGTATATGGATATAGTTTGAAGTATAGATACGTATGTATATGTAGATCGAAACTATTCATCGTAGCTGTGTGATTATATTTATTATATGTGCTCTCAATTGTCTAAGCAATAAATATATTTTTATCTGTGTATATAGTGACATATTATAGCATCGTTAATGAAAACAACCTTCTCACCACATTCAAATTTTTGTCGCTTTTATCATTATTAATTCTTCGATCTGCCATAATGCGATATTGCGCATTGCAATGCGCGTGTTACGCTTTTGTATCACAAGATCAAAGGTGCCGCCACGAAGTGAAACTGCTGCTTGAATATATACTGTGCCGATACTAGCATTAACGGCATGTATAGGACGAGCAAAACGATAATTTTTCTCAGAAACTAGGGCGTGTTAAGATGAAAGCTTGTATCTGTGTACTCAGGAGAGCTCCCTTTATAACGTAGTTAAGACTCATCAAGATTGGTGTCTGACGACCCTGGTGTTCCCTTTGTTAGTGTTTAGAACTGTTATGCCACGATGACTCGTGAATTATTTGACTTTAAATTCCAAGCATTTGTTATCTTTTATAACCAATGGTTGCTTTGACAAAGTGCTCAAATTCCGAACAAACTGTGAGAAGCTAGAAACCAGCTATTAAGATGTGCGGTTGCAAATGATATTTTTGTAGGGCTACCACATGGGCATAATTTATAACAACGATACAGTAAATTTACTTCTGATGAAAGATTGTAGCCAGGAAGGGGAGAAAATCTAAGCCATCGCTTGGAAATCATTCATCAATCATCATAGATAATATTAGTGTTTACACACAACTTCTAATGAATGTAATTTTATTAAATTCGTACAAGAATTGTGCATTTAATAATTTCAGATTATGCAAATGTTTCCGGAAAATATGTTTTAGACACACTAGGAAGCGTTGCCATAAATAAAACTAATCCATGTTTAGACATTGCCTAAAATAAATGGGGAAAACATTTTGTGTAACTTTCACTTTGTAGTTATATTAGCATTCATACATTTCTTACTCCAGTGATTGTTATATTACATGGCTAGTATTCCTCAGTTTAGAGAATTATTTGCAACATTTCGCGTTTACCAGAATAGCATTAATTCAAACTATAAACTTCAAACTGCACCATAGGGTGCACCTAAGAAAGGAAATTTTCTAACTGGTTCAATTAAACGGCACATTCCCAACACAAAATAAGATACTTCGCACAAACGTACAGAGACATAAACGCAGGAAAAAGGTAATATATTACGCCGAAGCTAAGAAAACTTGTCATGTTTAGATAACATCTTTAAGAAATGCGCAGGATCGTAAACCGAAGTTATATATCATCATATAAAAGAAACGAAGTTTTATGGGTATTCCGGATAATCCCGAAATAAAACGCTGAGATTTCGGAATTATAACAACGTCCTTTGTCCCTGCGTCGTCCGTGGGACGTGTTTCTTCGTCTTCTTCCTGTTCCACCGTAGACATTTGCAAAGTGAGGTTACGTGCCGTTGCTGCACCGAATGAAGTGGAGGGCAGCGACCTCTGAGCGTCATTTGCCGGAATACCATTCGCCTATGAGTTAATCCGCGGCTCGCGGGTCACCATCCACAATTGCACCGCAATTTTCTCTCTATAAATGCTGAAAATCTCGACCATTTTACGGTTATACGGTCTGAAACGACCTTCTAACTCGACGTTATTAAAATTTTACTGCTGGTCCTCAAAAGCCCATATGTAGGGTAGCTCCTTTTCAAGCAATATTTCCTTAAACTTATTAAGCCACACTGGAGGGAAATGTATTTTTTGATGAAACCGTGCTCATATAATTTATATTAAACTGTGTTAATACGATAAGAGTAAAATTTTATTAAGGTCGATTATTTCAAAAATAATATCACGAGATTAAATAAATTGTGTGTCAAATGCGTATTTATTATATATGTAAAAGCGTCTGCATACGAACTTATGTATATGTATGTGCAACATCCCAATATTATTGATGAACTAAGGGCCATAAATTCTGAGAGGCATGCGTTTTCGCCAGCTGTAAAATGTCTAGCTGCTGATTACGGCCATAAATTAGTTCATTAGATTGAGTACCCGTTTTAGGAATAGTATTCAATCAATTGTTATAATGGCCTGCTGCTAATAAGGGAAGTGACCGAGAATAATCCAATTGAATAGGTTCAAGGATGAGGATGCCGTCTCCCGGCGATAATATCTTTTCAGGAAAGCTGTAATGTTATTTTAGACTGATGACTGTAGTGTATCCTTACGACAGTAATATATGGAATATATGCAGTAGTCTATATACAGTGGTGGGCAAAAGTATAGAAACACTTAAATATCAAGCAGTTTTGAAGATATTTCTACCAAATTGGGCACTTGCATACTATCAATTATTCTGCATAAAATGAAGATATCAGAATTATAATACAGTTTCCGGTTAGAATTATCCATTTCTCTGAAGGTACTCTAACCGGTGAAAATTATTTAGAACTTCTAGAAGAACAAATTATTCCTGCATTAATGGAAGAAGGGCAATTACCAGAAGCCCCCTGGTACCAATAAGACGGAGCCGCACCCCATTCTGCGCGGAATGTACGGAATGTATTAGACCGTGTATTCACCAAGAAGTGGATTGGCCGAAAAGGTACTGTTGAATGGCCTGCTAGATCACCTGGTCTTTCTCCATTAGACTTTTTCTTGTGGGGATATCTACAGTCTAAGGTTTATTTACAACCACTTCACAATTTAAATAATTTAAAATTAAGAAGTATGTAAGAAGTGCAAGCACTCACGTCAAATATAATTTCCAACGTAATTGCCGGATTTCAGCCTAGATTAGGATACTGCCAAGAAACCAATGGTGGTCAGTTTGAACATCTAATACATTAATATTTGATTTATTATTAATTTTGTAATATTTCCTTACTGTGCTGTTACTTTTGCGATCTGAAGCTTTTTTTTCAATAAACATACTTTAGTTCCTTTTAAACGTACCTAATATCTTGATAGATAATCATAATAAATGCACATAACTATACATTTTTGAATTTGTAAGTAAATGGCCTATTCGTTTTAAAACAATATACAGGGTGTCCAACTTAAAATTTGAAAGATATATTATAATTCTGATATCTTAATTTTATGGAGAATAATGGATAATATGCAAGTGCCCAATTTTGTAGAAATATCTTCTAAACTACTTGAGATATTTAATTGTTTCCATACTTTTGCTCACCACTGTATATAGAAACGACTAGATACGTACGCCTTTGTACTTACGCTATCCAGTTTTAACTTGATTGGAGAGATATTTACCTGCAACAGAAGAATAATATTAGTATTGAAATATGTACATATATACGGTTTTAGTAATTCTAAGAAATGCGTACATAATTCTTAGATTAGCATTTTAAAGATCTCACACCAACAAACAAAAATGATGAAGTTATTATTTCAAAACTAGACAACTTAAATTAGTTCTTATACAGTAGCTACACCAACTATTCTCCTCTGTTTTTTCTCACCTTGCAATCATCTTCTATTCCACAACTTTTCTTTTTTACTTGTTTGATTTTTAATTAACATAATAATAATTACACTATCTTTAGCTGGAACGGACAACTTCAGTTATGATCCTTCCGCATGACCACAAACAGTGAGGATTGCGACTCATGCTGTTATTTTATTACATATTTTAACTAACTTAAGCCTGACTTGTAGGAACGTAAAGTACATTGACTGTCTGTTAAGGTCAGGTGATCTTGGCTTAATACACCATATTGAATAACGTTGTTTAACAATTTCTTGACCGGTCGGAAAAATGTTCGGGGGTGCTCCATCCTGCATAAAAAAAGGAAGAACACCGATGGTGGCATCTTGGCCAGCAAACTGAGGTTTGGAAACATATCGATGGTGTCTACAGCACATTTCATTAAAAATTAAAATTAAGGTTTTTATTTATTAAATAATTATTATTCTTTTGTAGTAGTACTTTCTTTCTTTGATAATTTAATATAGTTTTCCGTTTCAGTTTATAAACATACTAAAGCGTTTACATACTAAAAACATTATCGTGAAATTTTGCAAAAAGTATTTTACGCTAGATGGAAATGGAAAAATTCCAACAAATTATTGTGCTAACCCTATCCACTTTGGTCAGTGTTTAAACTTCCTTGTTAGTGGACCTAACTCATAACCGTTTCAGTTGTTGAGAAGCAAAATATATACACGAAATTGATTAAAATTAAAAAAGTGGCTAATGCACGCAACTACATAGTACTCTAGGATCTTTATTGCAAAATATACATTCTTCTTCTATTACATTCTTTTAAAAGCAAACTTATGAAAAATAATAACTCTCAAAATTATTGGCATCACCAAACAAATTTCTAAATCGCAAAAAAAAGCAGTTGCATATCAAGTAGACATTTGGAAAATTTATACTACTTTAATTTTTATGCTAATTCTCAAGCCAGTATATCGGCCAGTCCCTACAACATTAAAAAAAAACTAAACTTCTGTAAACACAATGTCGCCATAGTAATCACAATGTTCCTGCTTTTATATAAAAACTGAATTTAAAGAAATGATTTATCTAAAACAGCAATTAAACGCTAAATACTCCAAGAAATTTGCTGAAGTAATCTTACTTACAATCATTCCTAGTCGCCTTCCAAAATTTATAACTATAGTTGAGGCAAAATAAATATCGACACATGTCACTTATGACATTTTATGACGTAATATTGCCAATTCTAAAATACGAATTTGCCATTGTTAAAATACATGTGAATAGTGTTCTATAATTGAAACATATTTGAATGCGTTAATGATTGAGATTGGTTTACTTTGGCACAAATTATCACTTCCGGTAATTAAATCATTATTTTAACACACTATTATCAGTTAACGTAAAACGAGTTTACTCTAAACTATTGGTACTAAATTACCCCGTTACCGCTTTGTTTCTGTCACTAGACTAAATGACATAACCTAATATTGAGCTATTCAATAACTAATGACACATTTGACAACAGTGCAGTGTTTGACGTCATTTTCGATCAGTGACGTGCATCGATATTATCTTGCCTCGACTATAGCACAGATTTAAGAAAACAACTGTATCCACCACAGATAATAATCGCAATCTTTTACCGTGCCTGTACAATTTAACAATCATTAGGCTTGTTTTGGTTTCGCATTCTTACCGGTTCAGAACCAGTTCTAATAGTAGACCATGACAGTCATAGACTATCTGTATGACTAATATCTAACATAAGTTTTATTTGGTCGCACGTTTAGAACGATTCTGAACTGGTTCAAGTGTGGAACCAAAACAAGCCTATTTATTTATAAATTAGCAAAATGCCGTCATTTTCCAATTGAGCACACGCGTCTAAATTGCCTGAATACGCCACTGTTTAAGGGTACCCTCACTTTTCGTACATGTGCGCCCCACTATAAAACCACAGAAATAGATAACAAACATAATAGCGTATCATTAGAATACATTAGTAAAAAAATATATAAAAAGCCATTTTAGATATGTACGTTAGGTAAACCCATACAGTTTTAGAACATAAAAGCACTTTTAAGAGCTGTAAAACATGTAGTAATGTAGAATTTTTGTCGAGAGCTGCTTTGTATATACACTCTCGGTTGAATAAATTTTCGGTATTACTCGACAATATCCCGTACCTTGTAAAGGAAAATCGCCGGTTTTAAAAAGAATTTTTATAGCTCCAGTTAAGCATCAATTTCTTCGCGAAAAACATTCAACATTTCGCATGAATATATGTACATATATAAAACAAGGAATATTTTATATACATGTATGAAAGATAAAAAGCGAACGATGGAAAAACTAATCCTTTGAGAACATAAATATAAAACCATCCAGCATTCTCCGTCAGATAAATAGCTATATATGCGCTTGCATTTTCAACAAGCACGGACATTAAAGGGCGCTTTACAGGAAAAATGCTTACCGTCGCGATGTATAACGCTACGTACTACGTATAACCGCGTAGCACGTAGTATACAGGTACAGTACGCTTAAGCGCCGACGAAATTACCCATCATAAAAAGATTATTTGCGGCCGCGTTACTGCCGTAATAATTTAAAATTAACCGGCGCAAAAATAATAGTAATGCTCGACGCCCAGTACGGTTATTAAATTTGCGACGGGAGAAGGAGCGGATGGAAAAAGAGAAGGGAAACTTTTACCCAGCTATTGCGTAATTATCAATTTAATGAGATACTCTCTCTATGTGAAGGGGACGAGTTAGATATTAGTTTCCAATATTGCGAAGGTATTCCGCCAAAGTTACTTATAGCAATTGCCGAACTTCGAGCGGAACTTTAATTGAAACAAATATTAGACCCGGTAAATTGTTCGCAATGAGTTCCTATATATATACTTTCAGTAAATTTGCTTCTATTGCTACGCCTTCGACGAAATTTGCGGCGTTTTTTATTTGTATAATGTGCTTCCTTTTCTTCCGTAACTTCCGAATATTTCGTGTGATTAAATTCAAAGCTAATTTTTCTAATTCTATTATAGTATGTGATGATCTACATACATATATGAATATAAAAGACGTGTAGATAATGTCCATGACAAACAGCTATCCAGCGTTTACGTCTTCCTATATATTGCGAATATATACCGAAATAGGTAACAACATATAATACCTCCAAGATTCATGGTAAGTACATACATACATATACATATATATATGCATGGGATACAAGTATTTGACGTGATTAGCGTATGCCACATATTAACATTACAAGTATGGAAAGTCTCTGAATAATGTAAGGGTGATAGGTGGATCTTGATGTAACGTAAACCCTGCTCGAAACTGATAACTCAAGCGTATATCTGAAGTATAATGATGTCATATGATTTGTTATGTTTACATACGAATAACGGATGTATGTATGCATGGTAGCATACGTTTGTACATCGATCGGAACTGTTGTACGCATGTGTAACATATTTCAATTTGATGGGGTTGTTGTAGTAATATATAGGCTGATCAATAAACTGGAATTAGGTTGTTATAGGTTTTGCATTATTTACGATTCCCTGAAATACATACATAGCATATGTAAGTATAACACTAGAATTCGAATTCGAGGAGAAAACTCACAAGGGTATGAAACGAAGAACGAATGAAACCGGTGTGTTTGCATCTTACTTGCAGATTAAAGAGCATGTTTTGAGGTTATGGTTACCAATTTATCATCGCATATAAAAAATATGACCATAACAAAAATGATTCTACCAGGGCAGAGTCCAATTTGTAGATCATTCGGTAATAACATACCACTCCAATGGTTGTTGACTGCAAACTGTAGTAATGTTATGAAAATATACAAATAGCACGTATCGACAGTGGAGAGGTAGCGTACAATATGTACGCTACCTCTGTATATATTTTGCAGCGTCTGTGTAATTAAGGTTATCTTATACTGATGACAGAATAGGTTGGGAAGTCTCTTCAACAGAACTAATAGCGAGAATCAGCAAAAGTTGCGACAGATTCAATCTACTACAGTCTACTGTAACATGATCAAGCGTATGAACACTCACCAATGGACATGGTGCTGATTCAGTACTTAATCTAAAATTAATAGAATTGAAAGAACAATTGATTTGAAGATATGTTGAGTTATTAGAATTTTATATACGAATGTTTTATCCTCAGCGTCAAAATTTACAAAAAAAAGACAATAGGAATTTAAAGTTGATTTATGTTCAATTTAGGGTATCTTTAATAAAGAGTAAGGTGCACTGTTATGTTGAAATAAAGTATCCGCAAGTTTCAACAGGATTAGTCGTGCAGAAATTCTTTCCAGTGACAGTGGAAATACATAAATATGTAAGTGCTTAACATATTTACATATGTATTTCCATTGTCTGAGTTACAAGCAAAGAGTAGTAAACTTTGTTATTTATTAACAATGTCGCAGCCCCATAATTTACCTCAATCATACGCTTCTAGAACTAAAGGTGAGTTGGAATATGACAGAAGGTATTTAGCAACTCCACGGAATGTATAGCGGTCCATACAATTGGTACAAAAAAATCCAGTTTTATAATACAACCCAAATTGGAAATTGGTTTGCTGTTGCAACTAGAGGAAGGATCCCAACACAAGCAATAATAAATTGCCTTCATGACAGGTCACCATGTCCGATGTATTCCATTTATAATACAGCATAAACGTATAGCGCATAACGAAGTTGGGACTACGCTGTCGTGGCTTGGTACCCATTTTATGCATCCCACTATTTGATGCTCGACCGCGCACATCGACGGATTTTGAAATTTTTATCTTTCAAAAGTGATGGAGTATGTATATCCAGCAATCGGTACCAGCCAGGAGGAATTATTAGTTCGCCACAATATGACATCCATTACTGATAGACGCGACCGTCAATATGCCACTCTTGATGGAAGTTTATCAATAACAAGATGGACTGTGAATTTTTGTTATCTAGACTTCGGTTTCACGTAGCCAGACAAAGTTCACAAGTTGCTGAGAGCAAGAACGAACTTCAACGGTCACCAATCAGTGTTATGTGCAACTGTGCATACAGATTATTTGAAGATATTTTCTTTCGGGATTTGCGATCTTATATTTTTATTTCCTTTTTTGCGAGATTAACCTTTGTTGTACCTATTTTTATTAACACTTAGGTACTTACTATTATCATAATTATTATAACGGTTATTACTGTTATTATCGCCATCATTTTTATCACTATGATTATTATTATCATTGTTATTATTAGTTGAATATAAATTCATTATCATTTACTACCTTTGCTGGTAATAACTTATATCATAAAGCTTAGGCATATTGTATGATTGGTTTATTTTATTATCATGGAATGTCCTGTTATTGCGTTCTCCTGTTGGGCATAAGGAGTATTGATACTATTAATATCTTCATTTATTCTCTCTACAGGCATTTATTTGTATACGACCAGATTAAGGTAAGTAGTACAATACATTCTATTATACCTTACAGTATGTGTTTATTTATATTTCTTCTTCCCAAGGTGTGTGCTCCTTCCATGTTGAAGACCTTTCCGACGATGTTCGTCGTGGTCAAGATCACTGGCCTTTGCATTTCCATATATATTCCCTCCAACTTCTCGAGTATTTTTAGGTTTTCCAACAGGGCTTTGGGAATTTCACCGGTGGCACCGAGAACCATAGGCAAGATTTGGACACTTTCCAGCTTCCATATTTGTTTTAGCTCAGCTACAAGAGGTACGTATTTTGTGATTTTCTCTGTGTGCAGGTGATGGTGTAGAGACATCGACGATCGTGCATCTGCTATTGGTTTTATTCATCAAAATTATGTCTGGCCTGTTGTGGTCGACTTGGTGGTCTGTCTGGATTGTGCGATCCCAGTATATTGTGTGAGTCAGTATTTCACATATCCGTTCAGGTAAGTATTTATAATAGGGCGTTCTTTCTTAATAGTAGCCAATTTTACGCGCTAGCCAGTTGTGGATTATTTTGGCAACTGCGTTATGCCTTTCGGGGTATTCCTTAGCAGCCAGAACTGCGCAAGAGCTGATGATATGCTCTATTGTTTCTGGCTGTGACCCACACATTCGACATCTACCGTCCACTGTTCCTGGGTTTTTGATTATATATTCTTTATAATTTCGAGTGACCATCACATGATGTTGAATATATGTAAGAAAGCCTTCCATTTCTGGGAATATGTATGTGTTTCTAAGCCAGGCGTTCGATACTTCGTAGTTTATATGATCTTCTTTAAAATTGCTTGTGCAATTGCGGCTATATTTCTCTAGCCGGTCAGTGAGAGTTGTATTTGTCCCGATACGAGCGTTTTCATGGACGAGGTTGAGCACCGTAATAATGTAATATAGAATATCGGAGGCCATACCGAACTTTATTTTATTCAAAACAGTTTACTTACTCCTCAAGGTTCCTTCGATCGATAATGAGACTCTAATTCTCCCACATAATTGATTTATATGTATAGTAATGCTCGACTGCATTAAGCAGACATTGTTACCAAATTTATTTTAAGAAGCAAGCATTGATGGCATGAGCGGATCAGCTATTCGACTGTGATAATCCCACCGAGCATGTCTGGGATGCATTAGGAACACGTACTGCCACTGGATTTTTTGCACTACGTTAGTTCCAAAATTTCATATTTCTTTTGGAGAAGAGTAAACATTCTCCAAGAATTATTTGATAATTTCGTTCACTCCATGTCAGTACAATCTTAAGTCATTTTGACTGCCGATACATTAAGTGAATATGGAACTAATTTTCATGATGTAATTGTTTTCCGAAAAAATATTTTTTGCTCTCTGGAAAGCTCTGCTGGAAAAGGAAGCGGGATGCACTGAAGTCTTTATTCCATTTCTAAATCCACAACCATTGAACGTGGAGTGTTTGAAGGGTCTATTGGACGTTTACTTTTTTGTTAATTAATATAATTTTCTGACGATGCTTCGGTGGTGGGTCAGGATTCAGTTTTAGTAATATTTTAGGTAATTATAGCCGCTAGGTGTGTTTCATGAATGGTCAAATGGTGCTAAAACAATGGTCTGATTTAAAATAGTAGTAAGTCTTTGGCTTTTTGCTTTGATTCCTTAAAACCGAGTAATGGCGTATATCCTTTAACTAAGCTTAATGGTCGATCATTGCCGTTATTTGCTAACGCAAAATTTTTGGACTGTGGTATTGATAATGAATTGTGGTGGTCTGGCCATATTTCTCAGTTGTGTAATGAACTAAATAGTTCAACTTATGCTATTTGCTGATCAGTCAAAGTCATCAAACAAAGTACCATTATAAAGAAAATGAATTAATCTAAACAATAATCGTGTACAAATCAGATAATTTGCTATATTAATACTAATTAAGCTTTTATATGTATGTACTCTTTCCAACATTTCCCGGTTACCTAGATTCATTCCGTCTTAATCAACACTTACGAAACAAAGCAGTAATTTCCCTTTCCAGCTTCACGTATGCCCAAAAGCCGAATTGGATCGAATAACAGAACAACTTAAATAGGAAAACTGACTTTACGAAATTATTCGGAAGTCGAATTAATACAATCTGTCGCAATTTCAGTTGTTAACGGTGTTCCCGGCAGCGTTTACTACCCTTATCCACTATATATATATACCTGGCGAATAGTTCGCCGGGAATTGTGTGTAAATTACAGGTCCGTTCTTAGATAGGTAGGTGGAATTAAACGTCATTTCGAAACGGTGAGAGTGTTTTTGCTTAGCAATTTCAATATCACCCACCTCCTGGATGCCCTATTGCCGTGCGCCGAAGTTATGGTCTCCCGTAGTCGTTAAAATGAATTATCGTCAGAACAGGCGAACTTACCACCATGGCATTATTAATTCGACAATAATTATAGTTATAGAAGCTCCCGCAAACTATAGCGTTAACGGTAAAATTAAATTAATTCTACACAAATACCCTCGAACATTCGTACAGTGCTTATCGAATAACGCTTATACCAATACAGCAATGTGGTTGGGTGGTAGTGATAGCTACTAGTACTAGATGGAATTGATCTGACAACGAATATAATCAATTTCGATGTTGTTATTGGTGTGTAATGAAACATAGTAGACACAATCAATTCTTCGTATTAACGCGCGTCTATTCGTCGATGTTGAATAGTTTTCATGCCATTGCTTGCCGATGTCGCATTACCGAACCGATCAAATGTTGCGGAAATTATTTTGAACATATATTACTTCTTTGATTTGCCTACCATTTAGTGTGTAATTTCAGAGAATGAATGGAAATTCGTTTGAGCAAATTCGTTGCGTCTATATATTTTTTCTTTTACGCACTATTTGTAATGAACGACAGAATTGGTTGTGTTCTTGTCTGTTGATGTGTATAATTTTAATATATAGTATGACGTTTTGTTGGAATTTCAAAATGTACCTCTTTATTTTTCACTCTTTGAGGTGTGAATATTTTCTTTCAAAGTTTAGTTATTATGTTGACGACATTCTTAATCCCAATATTATAATTTTTGCATTTTTTTATAGATCCACATAAAGTTTATTTGCCATCAATAAGTTGCTTTAATTTTTGAAACAATTTTGATTATCGGGCATTCATGTTATCCTAATATGGAGCAATACCTTTACTGTAACGGTGCTGTAACGTAATAGTACGTCATTTACCGAAGCTCTTATAATGTTAGAAAGAGATCGAGAGGTCGTTCTTTGCGAAGTGAATACCACTGTACCTAAAGATCTTATCGTTAATAAATTCAAATTCTCGTAAATTATTATCTCACAATATTGAAAGCTATTCGTGGGGTAATAACTACAATACACCTATATGTTCGCATGCGGCGTTAATATATCAAGAGCCGATAAAGGCTCTGACAACATCGATGTTCACTTTAACTAATGAATTATTAAAGCACAGCACTATAATGGTCTTGTAGGCTTTTCCCCCTGTGAAAATGCAGTCGCGTCCATTGTGGAATGACGACGAGCACCTCCTCGTTATTGAGATATTAGATGCGTAGGTACCGCTACACAATGGCTGTATAATCCCTCCATTAAAAAACCTTTAACGATACCCTACATTGTAGGGGACGATTTAAATTCTGGTCGTCGAAAGTCCGTTTCACGATGGATGACCGGTAATAAAGTTGTTTTGAAGTAATTTTACTTTAACAAGCCGCTGGGCTGTGGCGATGCTATATTTCTTGTATCGTCTGCTATAGGCTAACAATCAGTTGGATTTTATGTGGAGGAAAATTCATTGATTACTTGTTTTATAGGGTGGAATTTCTAGTAATATGTATTTCAATATGCTTAGAAGGCATGGAAAGTTTAATGCTGCATTAATTATAAACAATTATATAACAACAATGAATAGGGAAATGTAAAATCTATCGTATGTATCACTGGAAATAATATGATTATTAAAACCAATATTTATAAAATACATAAAGAACTGCAAAAAAGGTTAAACTACGATAAACAGAATAGTTTACTAAAAATAGCCACTGAAGTATACATTACCAAGAATAAAATGGGACCAAAAGGATGAGTAGAAGATGAAATATTTAAATTTAACCGTTGCATTGTTAGATTAGAAACACTTAATGGATGGGTTGAATAAATTCACAATATATAAATTGATAAAAAAACTAGTAAGGCCAATTTTTGCGAACCAAATACATCCAAATATTTATATATTTAGTCAAACAAGACAAGTCAACAACAACTTTTTGCGTTATTAAAGACGTCATTGTTGCAAAGTGTTTACTGAATTCTACAAATATATCTGCAAGGTATTTAATGCTATACATTTAATGATGTTTGGTATTTTATAGGTTATGGGGGATAGTGATCATATGTAATTCAAACCAAGAACAAGTAAATACGACTATTACTTACAGCCTAATTTATTTTTATAATAACAGTTGTTATTAAATACCATAACTTTAAAGATGGACATATGAAATTAAGGTTAACTCAGTGCTGTCAACAAAACGTCAAACTGTCATCCAATTATAATTCTCTAGAAACTCTGTTTTTATGGACGGGGGAAATATATTTACTGTGACGTAAGAGTTAGACAAACACTCATTAAATATTTGGAAACATATTTACAACGCAAAAATTCGCCTATAACTAGTATACACTAAATTTTAAGTTAAAGACTACGAAGTAGTTTTCCTACTAAAGCCTACTCAAGAAAAAAGTGAAATTTAGAATACCAGAATACAAGCTCCAAGTATGTGTAATTAAATGGAATGGATGAAAGGTAAATAAAATACCTCAAAATTACTTCCGGCAAAAATATTTTTACACTGTAAAGATGTTACATCAAAAGAAACTTCTGTATGCAATATACAATTATTATGACCGCTAAACGTAAAATACAGGCCAACGCAGAAAGTTCAAAGGTTCAGAAGATCATGTTTAATTAAATACCAAGTTGACCGATGCAAAAAGATCAGCTAAACAAAACGTATTTAGCTATGATTTAA
The DNA here is from genome assembly GCA_004785975.1 of Popillia japonica. Classification (NCBI taxonomy): domain Eukaryota; kingdom Metazoa; phylum Arthropoda; class Insecta; order Coleoptera; family Scarabaeidae; genus Popillia; species Popillia japonica. The sequence continues at coordinate 62,383 of ML219459.1, forward strand.
CGTAGAGTATTTCTTGTATATGATTGGCAAAGCCTAAAACGTAATAATCTTTTTTTTGTGTCCACGTCTAATGCTTCGGGTTTCCTTTTCCATAAATCGTCAAGGTTATAGTGTGTGGCACAGTTAACGCACTTTCAAAAATGTTCCACATCTTGTATTCTTCCACAATCGCGCTTGTCGTCAGTCGGTTGCGCAGGGCCCCATTTGATCTGGTAGGGTTTTACCACCTGTTCTAATACGGTTTAGCATTCTCCAGGTATTGAAGTTGTACGAGACACCATACTCGGTGGGTTTTCTGACAGAGGATAGTTTGCCGGTGGTTCCTCTAGGCGGTTGTTAAGAAATCCACGCTTAGCTTTTAGCCTTTGAGACTCTTGGTGTTGCTCAAAAAGAGAGTGACGATTGTTGAATGTTTTCTCAAACTTCTCGCTAAATTCATGTGCCTATCTGCATGAGTGGGGACTGTGAAAGCCAGCAGCTTGGTAAAGTTTGACTAACGGTGCAGCCCTCATACACCAGTTACAAGTCTGCAAGTTTCGTTGAGGCTTAAAAGGATCTTCTTAGTATATGCCGATCTTGACCAAACAGGGAATGCGCATTCAGCTGAAGAGAAACATAATTCTAGTGTTATCATTTTAAGAACTTCACATTTAGCGCTCCACTTACTATTGGTTAGTTTTCTTAATATGTTGTTCCTCGCAGCCACCTTTTTCCGGTCTTTCTCGCAGTGGTATTTGTAAGTTTGAGACGTATCAAGCGTGACTCCAGGGTATACAGGTTTATCTGTCCGCCCGAGGGTCTCTCCATTCCAAGAGACATTGAATTTACGATTGGCTAGTCGTGTGTCAAGGTGGAATGCACTGAACTGTGTTTTTAAAGGATTTGGATTTAACTTAATAATAATAATTTGTTTTAAACTTGTACAGCACATTAACTGTATAACAGTGTTTACAATCTTTACATACGAAAGGAGCAAACATCCAATTCGGCCACCTATGCTTGCTTAGCTGTCAAACAGAAACACACCGAGCCAAGGTCATTTGCTCAGCGAGTCGAGTCAGACTCAGCTAGAAATCATTGGTTTCCAACAGTGGTGTGAACAATAAAATTGGATCATTAATGAAATATCGCTGCTATTATATGCAAAGGCAAGAAAACAAAGCAAATGTAATTATCCCAAAATCGTATAATTTCCTAAAAAGTCTATACTTGTGGGCAAATATTCAGAATGTGCAGTGCAAGATGTCTAAGTTTCTAAGAAATTGTGGAATGAAGAAAAGCAGATATATGAATTAAAAATATTATAAAAATCGAAAGTAAAGGAGAGAGAGAGAGAGCCAAAATATCGCAGTAAATGCCCACAAAAATTTGATGAATCTGAAAGGTAAGATAATAGTTTTATTGGAGGTTTACTTTAAATGACTGGTAGTTAGGTTGGCTTCAAAATCGTTAGAAACAAACTTCCATCTGCTAAAGGAAACCAGTTAAAGTTAGCCAAAATCAGACCAAATAGGAGGATGAACCATATCATAAGACAACAAACTTTCTTCTGCCATCGCATTTTGGCGATAAATTACATTCATACATAGAAAAGATACATTTCCATCACATTCGTTAAAAGTTTACGAAGTTTCATTTACCTAAAAAGGATATATCTAACTACAAAACTAGAAAAGATGCTTCTCTTATAGAGACAGAAGTTTCTGAAGGAACCTACTAATCATAAATGAAGGAATATAGTGACGCGTTTCTGTGAATACCTTTATCATAATGAGACAACTGATGATACTTTTGTAGCCAGAATTAAAATGGACTAATGGTTATTACCTTAAAAATTCTTGCGTTAATTAGCAGAAAAGATAAAAGCAATTAAAAAAATTCTGGAAAATTTTCTGTCCACATAAACATAAGCCCAACAACCACCATCAGGAAACATAAGAGATAAAGATTTAGACAAGCTTACGTTACGTTACGTGGGAAGAAAGAAGAAGAAGAAAATGAAAAATGAAGAAGGTTTTTTGGTATTTATAGTCTATTTCTTATTCTGTGTATTTAATGTTTCTAATCAAAATGTTTATATTTATGATTCGAAAAAGAAGAATTAACAAACGATTAATGGTTGAGTCTTTGAGATACATTCATCTGGTTTTCAATGGATGCGCTTGTACGTAAATTTAAATCAATTACTAAAACAGTCTCTTGACATTTATTAATTCACTTTAATGAATAGTATCTCCCAATATCTGTGATCTGTGCTTTATTTTCAAATGAAGAGGAGGACATGCAAGTGATATATATATAGGTGAAGTTTTGGTTGAGTCAATAAGCAATATTTCCTCCATGTCACACAAATACTAGTTTCCAACGTAAATAGGAAACACAAATAGATACACAAGCTCGTTACGTGCACTGGACGTATATATTGTACACATCAGAAGATACACGGATACCACGGCAACCAGCACAGAATTTAATTTTAGTTAATGGGGCTTGGTGCTTTGCGACTATTACACTACGGCGATTGCGACCTCATATCTACATACATATGTATGTATATGTACCCAGAGGCTACTCTCTTATTTACGTACATGGAAAGTTTGTGCTTTAATATTCTAATTTTCTTTGGGAGTTGAATTGTCAGGTAGTTAAGTGGTTAATATCTTTAGAATGCATGTATTCCAATTATATCTAAAAAGGCAACTTATCTATTTTGTTTAAACTAAATGCTAATGGTTTGATTAATAGTTGTTTTAGTAGAGATTTTGTACGATTAGTAATAAATTAAACAATTGCACAGAAATTTTATATGTTCAATAATGAAATCTAAAATTATCTTATTACCTACTTCAAAATAAAGTAACAGTTTGAGAATGAATATGACGCCTGAGTTGCACAAGTGCTTTTTTAGTATGTATGCATCATAAACCAATTAAAACGCATCCATAAGCGTGCATTATCAGGCTTTTATCGCACGCCGTGCGTATAAAGGTTGCTTGGTAACAGCCAATCGCAAGCGTTTAATAGTACAGTGAAATGTCGGGAAATATCAAATGACATATAGGTACATGTCACTCGATAATATGTATTGGAATTATTGATTATTGATTTGAATTATCATTTGGACTTTGCAGGTAGTTTTTGAATTTCTGTCGACATTATTAATACAACAATGATGTTTAATAATTAAGTGAAATGTCAAATGACATGATATAGAGACACATATCACTCGATAAAATGTATTGAAATTACTGATTTGATTTCTTCTAGTTAAAATTATTGTTGCATTTATACTAAAAAATATCGTATGACAGAGTGCATAATTAGCTTTTAAAGCACTCGTAACGTTAAACTCGTTACTCGTGCTTTAAAAGCCTGATTATGCACTAGTGTCATAATATACTATTTAAGATCGCAGAGTTTGGCTATTACCGCGTACTCCGACTCAGATTCTAGCTAGTATACCTATGCAGATACTAGCATATAATTCTTTTGCCAATTCAAATTCTATATTCCAATTTTCAACAAAAATTTACTGTTACATTTCATATTTAAACTATTTTTCGCGCTTACTATGTTGGGGCGATACGCGCACGCGCGGATCTTTTTTGACATATAAGTCGAGTTGAGATACGAGAGTCTCGATGTAATTTTAGTATGTTTTCAAGTTTCAATAAAACCAATAAAA
>SMLS01073962.1:0-43295 GCA_004785975.1 Popillia japonica
TTTTGGATCTACAAATCTTAACCTTTACAATTCAATTTCATCACTATTTTCACCGACTTAATAACTGTATAATAGTATTGGTTTTCCGCTTAGATTCTCGAAATTTTTACTAATACGAAATTACCATTTCCTAAATTAATTTTTCCGGCAAAGTTAGGATTTAATGTTCCAAAACTGATTTTTTAATGCTCTGCAGCTCGACGTAACTTCCTTCTTACTCAATTTTTCTTTTTTCGTTAGTGCTGGTTCAACGCGTTCTGTCGAATGATCTTTTGTGCTTCCAGCTTTCTTTTGCATGTTCATATAATGACATTTTGTTTCAACAAATAATATGCTATATTTGCTGAAATAAAACTTCATTATATATCAACTTTCAAATATATGCATAATAATAATCGATCAATTTCGCCCCGTACCCTCGTACGAACAATTTAATTTTGGAATATTTTGTACAATTTAGCGGGAATTATCGAACAAAAAGCTGTCGTTGACGTTTTACTACCGGAAGCAACCTAATAAAGTCACTTTACTTGTTAGAGCAACACACTAAAAACTCAACAATATGCAGAGTAACATTTCCATCAAATAATAATAATGGCCTTTAGTCCTTCGTATGTAACGTGATTAACAAAGTAAACAATAATACAAATAATAACAACGGCAACAAAACGAACCACTGGAAGGACTTCAGATGCGCATCAAAGATGCACCCTGCTTTTAAACTCAGCCTCAGAGTTAAAAAAAGAGAATAAGAGACAAAACTTGCGTAAGCCCTATCTTAAAACTATTTTATGTGCTGTGCACCGCAAGTCAAGATATTTACATATCAATTTAACAAGGACAATAGTAGTACTTAACACAAAAAGTTCAACAGACGCACACTAACGATTACAAACGCACGGTCAACGGCCCCTCCTGTATTCAACTAGAAGATATTCCTTTAAACGCTTTTTAAAGTTCTTCAAATTATAGTTCTTAAATGTATCAGATATTGCGTTGTAAATATTGTATGAAAATCCTCGTTCAAACATAGCGGTCCGATGAGATGGAGGCGTGAACAGTCTTCCACCAGGACGCAAGTGCCTACAATTAATTTGATGGCGAAAACCGACACGCTTGTATAGGTAATCAGGCTGGCGATTAACGATAATTTTGTGAAACAAGGTTGACGAGGGCAATCTACATACGTCTGTAGGCCATATTCAACCGCGACAACTGAGCGAAAGATCCAGAGATATGGTCGTATTTACGTAGACCGTAAATGAATCGAACACAGAAGTTTTGTACTAGTTGTATTTTGTGAGAGGTCTCGCCATCCAAACATGGTCCATATAGAGTAGCGCAATAATTAAAGTGAGACAGCGCGAGAGTATCACAGAGGTGGATCCTCGTCTTGTACTCCAAATAAGATCTGTGAGGATACAGTAACCGCAGACTACAATAACCTCTATTAATACAGTTAGAAATGTGATGCCTGAATCTGAGAGAAGAGTCCATCAACACACCTAGATTCCGGACCTCCTCGCCGATGTCCACCCATCTACCCCCAACCACACAGTCAACATCGTGTTGTAGTTTCGATTTGTCGTTTTCATTACCAAATAGTAAAACACCTGAATTATCCGGGTTTAAATGCAATGAATGTTTAGATGATATAGAATGCAGTATTTCAAGATCGTCATTAATTTCTCTAACAGCCGTAGTACATCGCATTGGGGCAAAGGAATGGTAGATCTGGGCATCGTCGGCGTACATATTGGCTTTACAGAATTTAAGTTGACTAGTAAAATCGAAAGTATAAAGTGTGAATAAGAGTGACCCCAAAATTGAACCCTGGGGCACATCGCTTTCGATTCGTCTACAACCAGATGTCCGACCCGAAACTTTCACAACTTGCGAACGATCATGCAAGTAACTTTTAATCAAATCAATGGCAAATCTTGATTAACGAGTACCTTTCAAATGTACCTGCTAACTGTTATCGATTTGACGCAGTGATCACCACGGTGTTTAATTTTGCTCTATGTGACTATATCATAAAGTAATTTCTCGTACAACAATTCTGTATACATGCTGTATCGCAAAATTCGTTATTAAACTGATGTTCACAATTTGCTAACCCGGTTTTAAAATAAATTATATCCACCACCTCAAACCATGCTTATACAAGTGGTTATTGATTTGATAGCAAAGAATTGCTTATATTTGACGATAAGGTAGAAGAGAAATTTTTATTTCGTAGAATTTTTTTTTCAATTATGCTGTGTGCTTTATACAACATTGACTTGAAACGCAGCTTGTCTTTGTTGCGAGGTTACGTAAATACTCGATACTTGTTACTTTTGTTTATATTGCTTATTTTCGCATAATAACGCATAATAAAGACGAAGATTATTGTTATTTGCACATCTATCTATATCACATATATCTATGTAAAAAAAGTATGGAGCACCCGAAGCATTGCTTAAGATTCTAAATGTTATACAGGAAAATTAAAAGCGAACGAGTATAACTTTATTAACAATTCTTCAGATATTCTATGGCACCTCATCGTGGTTTGGTGACTGCATGAACTGTTTTAGGCATACTGTCTATAAGTTTCTTACACAAGCTGGCAGGAAATTTTCTCCATTCTTCAAAAATTATCTCCTTTAGTTCTCTTTTTGGTTTACATTTGTAAGCGAATACTTTAGCATTACCCACTAATTTTCTATCGGGAAAAAGTCTGGACACTGAGAAGGCCATAGAAGCAGGTAAACATAATTACTTGTGAACCACCCTGTAGTCTCTTTCGCGGTGTTGTAATCAGCATTTTATGATAGGTTTTGTTTAGAGATAAGTTGCTCTACTCATTCAATAACTTAAAGAATTATATTTCAAACAATTTTATGGAATTTATTGTTTAAAGATATTTTATTTGAATACAATAGGTGCTCCATACATTTTTTCCATAGCTGTATGATAACTAATATATGAGAATACAAAGAGTTACACACATTACACATCTGAATATGATCATTTTTTTTCTAGGTGAAGCTATACAAAGATTTTATGTATGATGAAGATACTGTGATACAAACATTAGAAAGGTCGATGGACGAACTGAAAAAAGCCAAATTAGACTTACCGCCTCCGGCCACAAAAGATGAACTACCTAGCAGACAATTTGGAGTATTTATTGAGCCGTCTTTTGAACAAATTGTAGGACATAGAATGGAAACTTTTACTGAGAAAGAAAAAGAAACTAATGAGATCGTGATGCTGCGCCGAGAAGCTGCTCGAGAGTCTGTCGAGATAGATAATAGGGAATCCCAAGTTTCAACGAGTGACTCAGTTGGAAACGCAGGTACAGATGTCGATAGCATTTCTATGTCTAGTAGGTATACTCTAGATAGTGAAACAAGTATTTGCGAAAGCACAAGTAGTAGTGTTGTAGAGTGTACTCGACTATAATTTTTTAAAGTTCTTGTTATACTGGTATAATACATAGCATGCATACGCTAATTTATGCATTATCGTTTTGTTTTTGTATATTTATGTAATACTCATCTGCATTACTCTGATGTTTATGTACTGTGATCATGGACAACGTTATTTATATTATTACATGTACGTATAGATACATGAAGTCATAAAGTATGGAATAAAACTCATGTATATTTATCTGCAGAAAGTACTTAGTGATTTGATGCATGTTATAACCAACTTATTCTTACGGATTTTTCTCTTTTATGTAAGAAATGTGATTACATGAAGTAACATTTTTCAAACAGAAGTGAAAAGCGGCAGGTATACATTTAAAAACATCAAAAATTCAATGTATATTATCGAGCAAAATAGATTTAGTGCTAAAATGTGTTGACTGGGTTTACATCTTGATTTTCGTGAATTTTATTCTATACTTTATATTACTTCACACTACATATGCAGTAGAGTCCCGATTATCCAAAGTAATGTGGACCGGCCCTTTTTCGGATAACCGAATACCTTTAGTAAGCAGAAAATGAGTGCCTTTTCTGTAAAAATGTGTATAATATATGAACAAAATAGAAACTAAAAATAATTCTAGAAATACTTTATATTAAATTTAAATACTTAAGGTTCTTTAAAATGCATACATACCTACATATGTGCTGCAGAAGGTTTATTAACTCTGTAGGTGTGTGTAATATTCCCATAAATACCACATACAAGACAAATATAGCACACATATTTGTAAACAAAACAAACGTGGTTATGTTCATGGTGCGTGCGCATAATATTTCGGATAAACGAGTATATAGAATATATTCATTTCGGATAACACGGAGAATTCAAAAACTGATTTCATTTTGGATAAAGCGGATTTCGGATAAACGAGATTCGGATAATCGGGATCCTACTGTACATTGATTGATAATTAGCAATAATGTATATAAGTTCAGAAAGTTGTTAAAAATTGGGATTGTGCATATATCGGATTATTACAATTGCCAAATTATTGTTCGCAAAATACGTTCATAAATTATTTACATTGCTTTATTTAATTAGTTTCTTAAAATTGTGTATACTATCAAACTATTTTTTATATAATCAGTTTATTTAGAAATTATACTTTATTCTAACTTCTAATGCCAAAAACTATATAAGTACGCTTGTTGTGTACTAATCAGTTTATTTTTACAGCTATTGTAAAGACTCATTTAAGATGTTTCACGTTCTACGTAGAGTATCCTGTAATTAAATTCTGAAAGTATAGTTTCTATTTAGAGTCCTTGTTTGTACCGAACGTAAGACGCAAAATATGTATATAATATTAATTGGAAAAAAGGAATTATGTTCAAGGATAATGTTAGAATAATAAATATACGATAGCTGCCTTTCAGGTACTGAAATTTTGAGTAGTCTATAGTTGAATAGATTCCATCCACTGTGTTGCAGCACAGCTATAAATAACATGCGGTTACGTCTTTAGTTCTCTCTATAAAGCGTTAATGCTAGATAAACATAAACCGCACTCGATTTGATTATATTTGATAGTAGCTAATTTCTAGTAATTCGATCACTTATCTTTAACCCAGCTATTTTTTGCTAACTTAGGAGCTCCATTTAACAAAGAAAGGTATTCGCAAACCAATTTCAGTAAGTTAACGGCGAATTATAAATATTTTCTGGGGTTAATAAGAATAATATTATAGCTGTATCATCTATTTTACGTATTATGTTCATTGTGGACAAGAATTGAAAATCCAAAATTATAAAACAATAGTTCATTAACCAAGGTAAGATGAAATAGCTATTGTAAAAGATGTCATGGTAGTAATATTCTTGGAGAAAGCGACGACGTATACTGAAAGAAAATAAAAACAATTCGAAAAAAGAAGTTTATTGTATATCTAGAAAACGATTTAGAAAAATTAAATAACATTGTGCAGTTTGCTGTTAGACTTGAATTTAGAATTTTGGAAGATTGGACATGTTTAAAGTGTAATAGTCGCGGTATTTTTTGTAAGTTAAATAAACTTTGTATATATTGCCTGTGATTATGATTTTAAAAGAACTTTATTTCCGAAAAATACAACGCAGTACATATATATTTTTTAGTTGTTGCGCATTCATATTTCTCTAGTGTTTTTCGTTAAGTAGAGCATCATCATGTGTAGGCCTAAACAGTACAGTAACCTTATTCGACATGTGTTATCAAATAGTGTAACGTTCTAATGACCACGCCTACGCTAAATACTCAATGATAAATGGTGATTGTTCACTTTTAAATCAAAACGGCGTAAGTAACATAAGCCTCGCAATACAAAATTTAATGGCCCCCTGCTTTTTATTTAAGAGTATTTCGTTATATCGTTATATAGCCCTAACCTCCGTACTCCAAGTGTGCACAAATTATGTGCACGCGCTATTTTAAAAACATGTGGAGCATATGAATATGCAAATACCAGGATACACAGATACAGGTATGCTCGCTTCAAAGCCAAATATCGTCAAAGCCACGCATGACGTCAGTGCGAGGCAAATTGCATTTGAAATTTACTTCAAGAGAGATTAAAATCGCGGAATGTATTTAACAATTAATGCTTCGCAATTATGTATACATAAGATGCGCGTTGGCCTACCTGCATCTGTGTATCCTGGCAAATACCAAGTGCGCATACTACAATAACACTAATTGGAAATAGCAAAATAGGGTGAATAATTAAATTTGATACTTCTTGATACCCGTAAATTATTGATTTGGAATATTTGAATTGTTATCTTATTTCTTTTTTCAGACGACATATCTATATTTTCTATAATATTATATTTCCAAACATTTACTAAGCAGGTTTAAATGCAGGATAAAAAACTGATTTCAAGATATTTTACGGTTTCCAAAAGAAAGGATCAACTTTTACTTAACGTAACAGAGTTATTGACTTGAAATGTGTAGGTCCAGCACGAAATTAAGTTAGTTTTAGCATCCTGCTAATAGTGCTCATACCAAAAATATCGGATTAAAAGTAATTCGTTCAACGCTTTGAGTGGAATAATTTGTTGTACATAGTACGCCTTTCTCTTTCTTCATACTCTCTGTTTTTAAAACCACATCTGTAGTTATATTGGTACTACATTTAATTGTTAAACTTATACTCCTAACTATTAACCAAGTTCGTGTTGTTGTAGTAGCCTGTAAAGCTAACTAAAAATGATGCAACAAAGCCGTAAAAATCTTTAAAAGGCGATATGGCTCGTATAAACAAGGGGAATAAACAAAATGAAAGTTCGATTACAAATGTAAAAATAACTTTTCAACAGATAGGATTATTGGAATGTATCAATACCTAAATATGGGTATCATGTTCAAACTGCGTAAGGTTTCAAAAACTTTTCGGACAAGAATTTATTAGTTTTAGGCAACTTATCGTTAAAATATGTTTGTAAGCTATAATAGGTAGCACTATATATATATATAATGAATGAATGATATATGATCAAAGAAATGTAGACATACATAGACTGGTGACACAGTATCCCCAGAGTAGGAGTTTTAAAGGAGAAGAGCAAGGGACGTTCGCACCCAACCAACGAGTGAGATATGTTTGTAATCCAAAATTTGTTTGGTCGCACACATGTTCTACATTCAACTATCAGAGACACAGATCGTGGCAAATAAAAGTAGATATTACGCTTGAAATACATACACAGAAATATGTATGTACGTATGTATGTGAGAGAATTGATACTATACTGTGATTAAACTAAGCGAGAAACGACAACGAATCTATCCCCACTTATGCACGTATATGTAAATATGCGTGCGCTAGTGTGTGTAATACGGTTGTCGTATATTAACTCTAACTCCAGGCAGTCGGTATATAAGCCGCACCAAATACATAGTATTTGGTGCGGCTACGTCATTATAAAACTTATATTTAAATTGTTTTCCTCAAATGTATGTTTATACATTTTCTCCCCAGATTGCAGCACGTGCAATTATGTATCTATTTTGCACCATCCTTGAGATATTGACTCTTCTTTGTAATTTTTTGTACAAATCTAGTATCTAAGTAGATGAGGGTTATATTTAAACAAAATGAGTCAATTGATAGGATACCAACTTGGTGAAATTGTAAATACTTGCTTTGCATACTAATGGCAGCGTGGTTACTCAAATGATTATTTGTCAATAACTAGAGAAGCTCTCAATTTCCTGAAATATATGTGTCTTTATTCTTCTTTCACTGAGGTTCATTTAAATAAAGAAAACGTTTTCATTAAAGAATATTTATACGCCAAATGTGAGAAGAGCATTTTTTCCAGCATGAATACGTATTTAAAACACAAGCAATTAGTAAATAATAGATTTATATCGGCACTATTTCTTGGTGAGTAATGCAAAAACCGCTGTGGACTGTGCCATAACAAACTGCTAAAAAAATTACGTCAATATTTTTTTTAATTATATTTAAAATTGTTAATACCACTAAATATATTTTTACAACGCATTTTTCACATACTTGTACTTTCGCAAAAATGAAACTTAGTTAACAAATATTAGATTTACGCAGATACTATTTTCTGGGTGGAGTAATATCTACTTATATTAATATACATGTCTATCAAGAAATTGTAGAGCCTGTTCTTTTTTTCACCGGTGGATCAAGCGGTTGAATTGATGCCACCAAAAGCGTTCTAAAACGCAAAGCGAGGTATTACTATTGCAACAAATTTCAAAGAGTTCAAAACGAACTGTAAACCGAAATAGTAATGAGTATAGTTCTTTGTCACTTTTCATGAATATCACTAATTCGTAGTGCTGTCATTTAAGATATAAATTTTCACACATTTTATCGTAAATTATCGATTTCTTGGTAAGATACATACATATACCTAAATTAACCAAAAATAGATATCAGGTTTGAATTGAAAAAAAAAATTCTTAACTGCAATGCAACAACCTTTTATCCGTCTTTTCTTCTCTTTATTTTATTAAGATGTTGAGCTTACATTTGGGTCTCTTTCTATGTCCACATTTATCTATACAAACGTTTTATTGTCATCATAAAGAGATAACTAGTCTGTTTGTGTACTTTAATGCTTTTAATTCGTACTTTTATTTTTTAACAAGTTTCAGTCGTTACTAGTTTCTAGGTTGTATATTTTGAAGCAATTAGTTCAGGTAGTTTTTTTTATGTGACTGAATAGCTAATTTCAAAATACATTATAGTATAGTTTAGGTTAATAATAAACAATTCTAAAAAAACCATTCTGCTATAATAAATAACGATTGCAAAATGAATCAGGCGTAATTGAAAATTAAGAAACGAGTCAGGCACTACATTTGCAAATAAAAATAGTACATTTTATTACTGTAACATTAATTTGACGGAAAGGACATTTTCTGTTGTATAACTGATAAGTTGTAAAATATTATGGCAACTGTTAACAGTTGCTTTACACAAGCATACGGTGAAATAATTAGAATTCACCATTCCAAAAATAGAATAAAATATATTCATAGAATGTCACTGTGTCATCTTGTTAAGAAGCAAGACCATATTAGCAAATTATCCAAAAGTTACATATGTATATAAATATTTGCTATACAATTAAGCTAAAGCCTGGAATTCATTGAAGAGCTTTTTTTTAATGATTAATGGTATGTATTGGAAAAAGTTATGCAGTGTTTTTTTCGTTGTTTTTTTTTTTCGTTACTTTCTCTCTCTCTCTTATACACATTATATTTGCTATAATATAATTTATAATAAACTATAATATAATGCCATTTTTAAATCATTTGTAATTGACTTTTTGTGGTGTGTTTTCAGCATCTAAGGCATTAGAACCACTTTAAAAGTTGTTATTCCTACAAAATTTATACAAAGTAAAACAAGATTACTTTGTATGTTACATATGAATAAAGTCGTCACTGCATCTCAAAAATAGTAAAATATTGATCATTAGGCACACCACCTCGTGCATTACTAACAGTTGCAATCTCTATTAGCATACTTCATTTGTTTGAGTGGGGCATCATTATCCCACGTTGCTTCAATATTTTGCTTTAAAATATTGGAACAGATAATATCACTTTTGCTGATTTGCTGTTTCGATTTGTTTGTGGATTTGTAATTTAGGACTATCGCTCTGCGGTGGTGATATTAACTAATTTTCCCAAAAACCTAGTTTTTGCGTGAATAATTTTTGCACGCTACCTTACTTATTTCTATGTTTCGAGTTCCCTGAATAATATGAGTCTTCTCTTTAATTAATCTTGGTTTAATACATTCTAGTCGAGATTTAATTTCCCTGTTTATATGGACTTTGACTAGTTTCCATGTGCAAGATTGTATAGCTTATGATTTGGAGATAGTTCTCTATGAGCGCCATAGACTTAATGAATTTTTCAAAATTTGGACAAACCGTTCTGACTGGGGGCGCTACGCTCGCAGGATGATAAGGTGCGGACGACATTTGTTTAATATTGTTTTCTTGCAAAAATGATTTTAACTCTTTCGAAGTGTATTATCGCTTACCAAGTACTATAACAATTCTTCACTAAAGCTTCAATATTTGTGTCTGCAAGGCCACCAGCAATAATTGCGAACCAATAGTTTTATTTGTGTTTCGAAACACCCCTATGGTATACATACGTGTAGTTCATCAAGTACCACGTTTCTTAGAGCTTGTAGAAGTACAACCCGTATTACTCTCATGATACAACCATCTACAAGTCCAAATTCATTTTGGTCGATATTGAACCTATTAGGAGGAGGTATTACTTTCCCTGATTTTAGCCCACTAATGAAATTAAATTATTTGTCAATTGGCGTAGATTTTGCTAACGAATTTGCAGTAAATAGTAAAGTTTCAATTGTAGAATGTCGAAAACATTCCTCTAATATTGACTGTGGAGCTTCTTTACTATGCATTAATGTAGACATGGCATTTGCGTTTGCATGTTTGGTAGTATGTCTATATTTTATAATAGACGCTGAATATATTGGTAAAACTAGTCCAAGTCCTGTTTGTTTTGAATTTCATATTTACAGTGACGTAAATCCAATATATGCGACAGATTCGCTATTGAATTCAAATCTGGACTTTGAGGTGGGTGAGGAAGTGTTTTAGGACAAACATACAGCATCCATTCCTTAAGTATCCGGAATCAATGTTTAGGATCGTTGTGCCGTTGAAATTTTTTTTCTAAATTCAATTTTTCAGCACTTTTATTTAAATTGTCTTGCAATATCTTTAGATACCTCTTAGCATCCAAAATACCATCAATAAAATGTAATTTACCCACCCCATTGTAAGTCATGCATCCTCAAACCATAGCATGGCCTCTGCCATGTTTTATTGTGGGTACTCGTATTATATATTTTTTTCAACTCTGTGTTGGATTTACGCGACACCATAACACGGCCATCCGATCCAAATAAATTAAATTTGCTCTCATCGGATATACAGGTACCGGCGCGCTCCTATTGTCACCCGACATTGCACGAAACAAGTGCGGCAAGTAATAGGAGATAGGCGCGTACGATGTGCGGGTGTTTCTTTATCAGCCACTTCATCATCATATGCATCTAGGACGGATATTTAACGTTTGCAAGTACGATAAATAATGTGTTATGGTTATTTACAGTTAGTTATAGTGAATAGATACTGCAGGCTGCTCACAGTATATCGTGACAGTAATTTCACGAGCTCGTGCATTATCGGAAATCGGGGTGACCATAGAAGCCTGCCGGAACCGGTATATTTTTGCATAATCTAATCTTTTGAGTCTATTAGCTTTGCTAATAATTGGCTTTCGTCTCGCTATTCGTCCATGGAAATTTGCTGTTTGTAAAACGTGATGAACTTTCTTTCCCGATATCTTCCTTACATGCGTTATTTTTTGCGCCCTTATACGAGGGTTTCTCTTCCCTTCGTATAGAATAATCCGTTTTTCACGAGAGTTTAAGATTTTTTGCGTCCCGATCGTGGTCTATTTACCGTACTATTGGTTATTTTGTATTTGTTTATAACATATTTAACAGTACTATATGTTCTTTTAACTAATTCGCCTATTTTTCGTAAACTATAAATTTGTTTAAATAAAATAATATGTTCCCTTTAACTTTTAACCTTTTAACTGTCCTGTTTTACGACCTATTTTGCCTGTTCTTTTGATACCACTGACTAAATTGTATCTACATACATATGTAGGACTAAAGAACTTTTCTTCAGTCCCAGATAGAACTGTACTTCCCCATTTTTTTCACAATACCTCCGACTGAGCGAATACTCTATTGATAGTATAGGAGCTAGCAACGTTTTTGAGAGAGCATTTCAGGTCAGCTGATTCTTTGATATGTTGTCCTTATTGCTCCTTGGGTTAGAGTCTGAGCCCTCTGGCTGGCGGTAGCGGTTGCTTATATTAGTGCGCAGCCTACCTGTACAGGTAATAATCCTACATTTTAAAAGAATGTTAAGAAGTGTAATTTTTAATTTTGCCACTTTGGATAGGTTTGCCTGACATAAATTTTTTATTGCCAGACAGTAATGTACCTTTGTGATTGTTTTCTGCCTCATTCTCGGCAATAGATTCTGCATCTGTCTCTCTCTGATACTAGCATCATACGGCCACACTTTATCGTGTTTATTTAAAGTTAAACAACTGAATTAACGTCTGGCAAATTAAATTTAGATTTATTTATCCGTAAATAAGATAATATTTAAATGCCAGACATTATAAAATACTTTGAATTTTTTATTTAAAAAAAAAGAAAATTCGCGTCTGGCATGTAATTAGCAATGATAAAAATGTCTGGCAATAAAAAATTTATGTCAGGCAAACCTATCCAAAGTGACAAAATTAAAAATTACGCTTCTTAACATTCTTTTAAAATCTAGGATTATTACTTGTACAGGTAGGCTGCGCACTAATATAAACAACCGCTACCGCCAGCCAGACGGCTCAGACTCTAACCGAAGGAGCAACAAGGACAACATATCAAAAAATCAGCTGACCTGAAACTCTTATTTTTTAAACGTTGCTAGCTCCCGTACTATGACTTTCTACTTTTGTAGAAATATTTGAATTTGATGTAGAATAAAACTGTATATTTAAGAATTTCGGTTACTTCTGGTGTAAGACTCTTTTTAGCAAATATTTAGGCTAGGTAACCTACTTTATTGAGCTACTCTGTTGCCTCGAAAATATGTGCCTTACTCATTTGCATTTTGATATTGGTATACATTTAAAATATAGATAAGTAGCTTGGTAAATCGTTTGGATCGCGCACGATTTGTTTGACGGGACATTGTTGTCATTAATTATATTAGTATTAAAATTAAAAGTTTCAATTATGTGTATATCGGTATAGGGGAGTGAAATTTATAGGGCTTGAATATTTTCTCGGGACTATCGTCTTGAATTTATAATATACCGTATATTTGTAATATTTTTTATATATAAATATTGTCTTTGTCGTTTTATATTTCATAAAAATTGTTTGTAATTAATTTATATTTAGCGGTAAAAAGTCATCGTGATGAAATTTAAATTGTTGGTGCAATCGTGTTATCACTTTCTTATTTTGATGTAGATATTATATCAATTTAGATTACAGTCGCTTTGCTTAATTTTTTTATATTATAGATAACAAAACGCGTTTATGATAAATAAAATATTAGTTTCATGCGAGTTTTAGAGTTTCAACATTTCCTCACAGAGAGCCTGAAACGTAAAAACATTTGCGGCGAGGATTATTAATAAAATGAAGAAGCCACAAGCAGTACACAAATCTTAATCATAATTTGCCTTACCCTTTATGAGTGGGGTAACAATACGTATAAATGTAAGATAGATAAAGTATGGGTCAATATATTCATAATTGCAGATAGATACATTCCGTTTACACAAGTATTTTTCATTTAATTTTCTACGTTGCTTATGTTGTATTTTATAAATCTATGCTACAGTTTTATTTGTATTCTCTATTTTCTCTGCTTATTTGTTTTAATTTTCATTTATTATTCGCATATTCTCTAATAAATGTTCAACTGCTGTCATTGTATATTTGTAAGATAAACAATAGCTATTTTCATCTAAGCAAACATTTTTTTTAGTTCTTAACAGGTGATGCACTAGTGTTATTTACAGTAATAATTTTATTTTGATTGATTTACGTAATATTATTCAATATATTCGTTTTTATACTACAAAAATTCTTCAGATGCCGATGAATGTGAATTCTTCACCATTAATCGATGATATAATAGGACATCTTATGATAGATGATGCATTTGTATCTATTTTCAATTTGTACATACATATGATTAAAATCAAACGTTTTAATAAGCGTACTCACTACACATATTTGCTTTGTTTCGCTATGTGTAGTGTCTCCTTTGTTTGTCATCCCTTCTTACAATCATTAATTTCTAAAGCAATTTCTGTAGCAATCTTTTCTTTAGCATTCTATACATCTAATGAATGAGAATATAGATTTTTTGTAGTACATATTATTTATTTAACGTTTATTCGCCTTATCAGTCATAATTAAGATCTTGAAAATATTACTTTTTCTTTAATGCAAAGCGATTACTCTATATTCCCAAAAAAGTATTATTACGATAATTTTTAAACGTTCCTTAGATGAAAATAATTATTTACATTTAATTGTGTCATTGCTATATGAACAGCATGTTACGTTCATCCTACATTCACTCACTGTATGTCTGTACTTGTATTGAGTGTACGCATGGAGGTACCTGCACGCCAATGTGATTTATTTTAAGTTATCTTGAATTTAATTATGTATAAATGTAACTTATTTCTATATCTGTATACTTAGAAATATAGTGCCTATATTTTGTTTACTTTGTACTTACTCTCAGTTAATATATTGTTTTGTACAAATTATAAGTTGGTTTTGGTTGGTATCCCTTCCGCTTATCACATTTTTTTTTGTAAATATGTACAGATATCTTGCATCATTAGTCAACACTTGTTTTTTCTTATAATACACATCACTGGATAATTTTAACTTAACAATAATCCTGCTGGGTCCTGGGTTGTAGCAATTCTTACAAAGTAATCACTTCTTCAAAAATGCACCAAATGACTAACACACATGCGCATTATGCCGAGTATTCCTCATAACCTCCCGAATTCCATAATGTCTTCATTTATAGGAGGTTTACTGATTTATACAGGGTGTATTTGAAATAAAAGTAAAAAATATGAAAAATGGAAAGATATTAATTTATTAAACTTAAATTCAAAATATTTTGTCATCATTGTCATAGATCGTAAGCAAATGAAGCAAATCACTTGTATTTCATTGTAGTTACTTGCATGATCGTTACTTCGAAGAATACTCCCCTTAAATTTATACATATATCGTCTGGAATATAATTCAAGATATTAATAGATGTGAAGCATTAACAATTTTTAACAATTAAAGGAGAATAATGAGAAAAAATGCCACTCACTTTATGCTTCCTGATATGCACTTTATAAAAATATTTTGTCCCAAAATTCTATTTCCAAACACGGCAAAAGAAAAGATCAAATTAAATAATATTTCACGAGAAGCTTTAGATTTCATAGGTTATTGGGGCTATAGACTGTACCCATGTTGCATTAATTGCTCCGAAGATATAGGAGTATAATTATGTAAACCGCAAAGATTACCATTCAAAGAAAATTAAATAGTACGTTATATGTTTATATGCATTTAAAACAAAATAAAGAATACCCTGCTGGGAGGGGATGCAGCAATAGCGGGCGTACCCCTCGCAAGCGGCGCGTATCGTCACTACATGACGAGGCATGGAGTCAATAGCAGCGGGAGGGATGGCCAACCATGCCGCCTCAACTTGCCTTCATAGCTGCTCAACATTAGCCGGGGAAGGCGGATAACGTTGAAGTCTCCGATCGATCATACCCCATATTCAGATCCGGAAAACGAGCTGGCCATAGAAGCATTCTTGTACGGTGCCTTTTCACAAAGGCCTGTACTACTCGCGCGACATGCGACCAAACGTTGTGCCATGTATAGCAGACGAGGGGCCGCCGAACATAGGGAAGCACAGCGGGCCGTAGCACCTCGTCTACGTATCGGCGTCGTCTGCTGTACATGTAACAGACGTGTACGTCCTCCATATGTAACAGTACCCCATATCATAATGCCTTGCTGGCGGTAGATATGGTGTGCTCACACTGCTCAAGTAGACGCTCACCAGGTCGAGGACGAATCAAAATTCGCGCGTCACCGACGCCCAATTCGAATCTTGATTCGTTAGAAAACAAAATGTGCCTCTACTCGGCAACTCACCGATACCTTGTGTTGACCCACTGGTAGCGTGTGCGGCGGTGTCCGGGAGTTAGTGGAAGCCGCTGTAACGCACGACCCGCATGCAGTCAACGTTCTACCAAATGCCCTGGAAAGAAAGCGTATTGAGTGCGTATTCCCTTCTGCTGGCCAAAAGGCTTTAAGTTACGTTGAGGACGCCGTACAATACATTACAGTGCTGAACAGAAAGGCGCAGTCTTCGCGTGCTGTACATAGTTGCGCGGGAGCGTCCCGCTCGCGGCTAAAAACGCGTACGTGCTATCTCAGTCCATTCTCGCCGTGCCTGTTGCACAGCCGACAACGATCGCTCGAGACGGCGTGCGATTTCATGAAAGGATACACCTGCCATCTGCATTCTTACAATCATTCCTCGCACAAGTAGCGCGATCGGTTCGCCATTATGAAGCGAATACAACTACATACTGGACCTTGACATAACACTAAGAACGAACGGTTTTCCCGCTCCCTTCGGTATCCATGGTGATGTAATTTTCCACCTATCGGAGCCGCTCAGTAAAAATGCGACGATAGCAAAAGTCGAAACTCGCTGCATAAACTCGTCTATGAGAAACCTCGATGCTCCACAAATTTTATGGACGTATCTGCACGCGTTCAGATGATACAGAATGCGCTCATCAATTATTTCTAGCAGTGTATATATGCTAGAATACAAACGGCATTGAAAATTTAATGAAATTGTCTAAGTTTGTTCAGAAATAATTTATGGGGAACTGGGCTATTGCCTGATTTAATGTGTGGCTGAGCACCATCCTGTTATTAAAGTCTTCTGAATGTTGTAAGTGTGAAACAATAAATTCGCATGCACATTATCTTTACGATGTTTTCGTCATTTCTGCGCGGATTTTTACTTTGGGTCGTGTCTTCGAGCCTCAAACTTTTCGAATCCATTTTCTTCATAATGTGGCTCTATAACTGAATTAATGTTTTGATTTGAATCATTATTTTGGTAGTATATGCGTACATAGAAAGAACGTCGGTTGACGTTATGCACCCTCACTGCTGCGTCCAACATTAAGACGTTAAACAAACTGTCAATAGCTTATTCTACAATACTTTGTATGTAGTTTAGTATGCAGGGTGTACTTGAAATAAAAGTAAACACTATGAGAAATGGAAAGATATTATTTTAATAAACTTAAATCCAAAATATTTTGCGCAAATTCTTTCCCAGACGCGAAAAAAAAATGACAAAGATATTTATAAAATATTCGTGGCGCCACTGTTTTTAAAAAATACATCTAGCGCAGAGCAGGTGTAGCGATAGGAGATATTTAACATGAGTGCAACGCACAATCAGAGTCGATTACAAAAATTACAACTAAGCAACTATCTTTATTTCACAACAATAGTTTTACTTTTACTACAGTTAAATGATTTTCAATCGTTGTTTAAAGTAATTCCATAGATTGGATATATTTAAAATAAAAGTTCCTTTATTAATTAGTTTCCGATAACATTTTTCATGCGTAATCACAATGATATTGAACTCTTCATTCAAGCTATTTAAAAAACACACGAACGTTATTTCGTATTTTTATAACATCGACAACTGTTTTTGCGATGACTTGCGTTAGTTCGATCGAGGTAAACACATCTTGATTCATAGGCGGCGCATATTACAATTTATAAGGGAGATTTTAATTTTGTCATTCGCGTCGTAATTGAACAATCACGGCGGTATCAGTTTATTACACAGATAACTGAACAAGAATGCTAAAGACTGAATCTCTAAAAAAAATCTCTTTCTGTTCAGATCTGTTATAGAAAAAATCATAATACATATATTGCTTATCATAATGCAGCGACTTAATTGGGCAAATCCAAGCAACAACCCATCTTTTACATTAGCTAATAATGGCTGTAATTGTAAGAAAATACATATTATTATATAAAGCCAAGACCTTTCTGGTATTTGAACATGGATATACATATTAAAAAGCTATTTATAGGTACACTCATGGAAAGTTAAGATTGGACACTTTCTATACGTTGTTATATGGAGACTGTCCCATCTTTACTTTCCATGAGCGTACATATTTAGTGCTTCTAATGATGCGTATCACTGTAAAATATTACAAAGGCGAGTATGCAGAGCGTAATAATAAAAGTAATAAAAACGAGGGAGAGACGGTTTCTTCAGGAATCTTGAACAAAGATTTGGAGTTGTTTGTCTAGAAGCAATCATTATGCTGGCGCGGAACACAATGCAACTACAGTCTATTTTCAAGCAGTAGTAGCACTAATAGTGGAATGTAGGATTTCACGACCATAATCCATAGTATTTATGTCTTCCGGGTATTGTCGTGTAACTGCTTGGCGTTTCGCTGATCATGCTGTCAGCTTCTTGAGAATCTGTCTAAAGACTGTCTTTAAAAGGTTACTCGATAGATATATGTGCACTCTCTTTCTAAAGTAGTGTTTCCCCCTGCCAACGGCTTCATATCAATAATGCCTTCCAATGGACCTTGGTTATAGCAATGCTGGGTAACCGCGGTCGGTGGACATTACTTTAGAAGGAAAGTGTACATACTATATGAATATATTTTTAGAAGTCAATGACATCAGTTTGGGTTTATGTGTCTCATCTTTTATAGTTGATGAGCAACCGATGTGGGTTCTGTAGGTGATATGACCTACAACTACATGTTTTTTCTAACTACCTGGGTTTTGTATTATTTCAAAACAAGCTAGATGTAATGTAATAAATACGCCACATATTTCATATAAGTTGATAATCAAGAAAACAATGCTAGAACTATCTCGATTGATTATTCATTATCCAATACACAGTTTGTTTTTATACACACATGCATGTCTATAACTTGGGTATACTCGAATAGAGATTAGGGGTGGTTACACAACATTCAACCTATTCGGAGATTATATTACAATTTCTTCCTTTGGCAATACTACACAAAATGTGGATCTATATTCCAGCTGAATCTCTGTAAATGGTTATACCTATAATTCATAAGTTCCAGCTTATTACCTGTAAATTAATCAAACAGTCCACTGTGACAGCAAGCAAGAACCAGAACAGAAACAAACCAAACAGCTAAGCTTAGAAGTTAAAGAAAGAGCACTACAGTGTCTCGTCTCTTCATTGTTAATATTAACTCATTAATTTTGTACATATTGCACATGATGAAGTGAAATCACACAGCCGAAAAAAAGAAATGAAAGTTCTTCTTCTGTCTTGTCTATAAAGTATTAAGTCATTGCTTTTACTATTGCTTTTGTATCGATATTTTTTACAATTAGAATTATACTTCATTAGACGTCATCGTCAGTCTACTTGAATATGTGATGCGTTCTTAAAAATACATTGATTATTTTTAGATCGCTACGCAATTTTCATCCCGAGTGTATTTGATTGCGCGAAAGAAGCGTGTCTTGTTTGTAAAACTCATCATCATGTCAACTGTATAATCAACAGCAACAGAAATAGAAGAAACACGGTTGCCGCTATGACAAAATACAACTCGCATACTAAGTTTGTAGGCATCTTTGAATACATAGTTTCTATACAATTGTATCCTGGTGTATATTCAAAATCTAAGCAAAAAAGAAGATTATTTTCTTCTCAAAAAAGAAGGAATGTTTCCATGTGGCGTTCGTTGTACCACGAGAACCTGTTCTAACGTCCGAAGATAAGCATGACTGTAGTGTTGACGCTAGAAATTCCATCTTCGGCTGTAGGAAGTTAAGGTTTTGTGCGAGATCACTCAATTTCGATTAGTTTGTGCGGTGGATAATATTTTTCCTCAAAAGTAGGTCCATAGAATGTGTACGGGCTTGTTAAGTTCTTGTCCTACCACACAGTTTTCGTTTTCCACTTCCAACAGCTCGTTTTTGAATGGATTAGGGACTACTAAAATATCTGAATACCGAATGGATCAAATAACAGACGAAATATTCGGCTCTTGAACTCCTCCTCTTTTCTTTACTCATAGTCCTCTCTTTGGAAGTGAAGTCAAGTATAAATAGCAACCATATCTATAGTTTGTAGACTCCTTCCAAGACAAATGCACAGCAAAGTCATAGATCTTTTTTTCATATTTCACTTATTTTATTGAGCCGTAGTATGTGTAAAAGTACTAAAGCCAGACATGCTACAATACTTACAATAGAAGCAACATAAAACTCGGCCACAGGATAGTACCTATTTATCATCTACAAACGCCTTGAAAATATGTTTTGCCTGATAAGCGTACCAATTTTTTTCTAAGCCAGCAGGTAGAAATAAAGTTTTTGTACCCGAAAATTTAAAAAAACGATGAAACTTTCAAAACATGTTGAGGACATCTGCATGTAATTATAGGTATGTACTGCGCATATTTTTTTCTACTGAAAAATACTCTGTCAGTAAAATTAATTTTTGGAAATTTGAAAATATCCATTCCGTTTATGCGTGCGACTCACTAACGGAGAGAGAAAATGTTTTAAGGTAAAGAATATTTGTTTAATTCTTACGAAGCAGCGAGGTTAACTATAATGTTTTTACATACATTTGTTTAGCTTAAGTGAACTTGCAATAATATCAAGCATAATAATTTTCGTATCCGGTACAGATACAACTTATGTTTGCTCATTGTGAGCTCATACCATTTCGTTCGTGAATTCTTAACCGGCCACCAATATGTAAACATATTAACAAATCTCGTGATACATGTGGTTTACGCATAAAGAAAAAAAAGAGATAAATTTCTGATCCTAACCTGCTGTATGGCTAGTATACTATAGTGCTTTCGAATTCATTATTTCTGAAATTGAGAGTTTTTCGAAAAAATCTTCTGATACGTCGATTTTGTTTTAAACAAAGGCACTTTTCGACATACGACCCATATTTGTGACGTAATCGTCATTCGAGATATGACGAATTTTTTGTTGAACATGGTCAATCACTTCAGGAGGTATATGATTGACGAATTCTTTTTTTTATTCTGCTAAATTCACCAGTCTACTAACGTATAATTTGCTTTTTAAGTATATCCCCACAAGAAGTAATCTAGGACTGTCAAATCTGGAGATCTAGCTGGCCACTCAATCGGCCCCTTCTCTCTATCCCACGATTCCGCAACAGTTCATCTAAATAAGTACGGACAAGTGCTGCATAATGGGCGGGTGCACCACCAAGTTAAAAGAAAATGTAATTTCTAGGAAGACCACGTTTCTCATTTGGATATAAATTTATTAGTTCGGGAAAGGTTCACATCAAAAAAATAAGGACCCAGAATTCTTCCTTCGACTATGCCGCACCACACATTCACTTTCTGAGGATGTTGAGTGTGATACTCCATCATCCATCGAGGATGCTCAGTAGCCTAGTAACGACAGTTTTGTTTAATGACATGATCGTTCAAAGCAAACGTAGCCTCGTCAGAAAAAATTACGTTTCTTACGAAATTATTATCATTAGTGCATATGTCTTGCATTTGCTCGCAGAATTGAATTCGCCGATCAAAGTCGTCCTCAAATAGCTCATGAACAAGACGTATTTTATAAGGATGATATTTTGCTTTTTTCATAATTTTGTGAACTGTTGACGCTGCCATATTGAAATCAGAAGCCACTTGGTTAAGTGTTGGGTGATTTTCTTGTATTGCCAACAAAACGTTAAGTTGATCTTCTTCTGATTTTGAGGGTCGAGCAGATTTAGGTAAATCACGAACATGTCCAAAGTTACGGAATTTAGACTCAATATTGCTTACCATGCTTTGGCTACTGGGACGCCGACCACGATGAGTTTCATTGAACAATTCAACTACTTCTTGTTGGGTGTGCACCCTGTCTCCAAACCCGATCATGCAAACAATTTCAATTCGTTCTCGTTCTGTTAATTTCACCATTTTAAATAACATGACAAAGTCACTACCCAATAAACAGTTCAAACATACTGCTTTTGCCAAACGAAAGATATGAAAATCGATAAGAAATACAAAAAAAAAACAAAAAAGGACGATTTTCAGTTTTTATCTGTCTGACTCTTCACCTTTATATAGGAAAATTAGCGCTCTTGGCCAGCCGGAGGAATACATACGATATCGAACGTCATTGAAAAAGATAAGAGTAATCAGCCAAACAAGAGTCACAAACGGATCCACTGCTAGATGGTACTTAGACGGGAACAAATACATAATAGAGTTCAATAGTGTATATACAATATGTAATACATACAAAAAGGAAACTCTGCAGCATTTTATGTTTGAGTGTCCAGTATATGAATCTAAGTGAAAAGTACATAAAAAATAGTAACAATAGTAAAAAACAGTACTGCAACGATAATGCTGCACGCTATACTCACTATTGAGAACAAAAGCCAATTAAATGATTTGTTTTATTATATCGTGGGAGTACTCCGCTTAAGGTCATTCATGATGAACGAATAAAGATCGCAGAACTATTGGGAGTCTTACAGTGTTGCTTAATTGCTGTTTACTTGGTGTCTTGTATTGATCAATATCCATTACATTACATAAAAGTGATTACATGTTAGACAACCTTGTACAAATTATATTCCGTTACTTTGATCTCTCTTCTGTAAAAACAATTGTTAAAACAGAATAAATCATTATTATTATTATTACATTGGTAGATGCTTTAATGTGCAATAAAAGTACTAGAGTTATCTCGAATTTTATTGGAAAGTTTTGTTGGAAAGTTGTCTTTTTAATATTGACCAATTCATTTTTTTCTCGTGTGCTTAGTAAAAGTCATTCCAACAAACAATTTTTGTCTTAACAGCTTTTGTCTACCTCTTACGGCTAGTGGGTTATGCGCAGAATGACAAATGTGCAATTTTCAGAAATTAATTTCATTCACTCAGAGTGTTTTTTCACAGATATTATATCTTGTTAAACTAATATGAGCTTCTATTCAAATAATACTAGGTAAACAAATATTTTACTTATAATCGAATGAAGTAGAAGTGTTAACAGCAGTTCGCGAAAACTACAAAAACAAAATCGAGGACGGTTTTACAGCATGGCAAATTCTTTTCCAGTTTTCTGGTCAAAGGTATTGTAAAATTGTACAGTAATACACATACCTTTTGTGTAAGACATTTTTTATATTTCTCCTGTATTTCTCTTGATATGTAATAAAACTTGTTGGTTAGAACAGTTAGTCATTAATAAAAATTAATTCACTGAATTAACTTCTCTTTTTTGAACAAGTTCACGGTGATTCCGATTTATTAAAAAGAAAAATTAAAATGCATGAATATATACTCTAGTTTGTTTTGTTTATGTATGAAATGCAAAAGTCTTGCCCTATTAATACTTAAGTCAGTAACAGTATGCAACTTTGTTATTCTAGTTTTGCCCGCAATCAGCATATGAATGGGTCTGTCGAATGCATTATTGGTACGTGTTTACATGTTACAATGCATGTTAATGTTAATTTTATGTTTAGATGCCAACTACTACAACAGTATCCCGCCAGATCCCCTTCATCTTCCTTATATGATACTACCATCAGATAGCGACATCCACTATCATCAACACTACCACCATTATCCGTCGACCACAAATACCGTTGCAGACACGGAGGCGATAGCCAAGTACTGCTCGTCGATTCAAGTAAAGAACAGAAACGGTAATGATGTCGAAGACATGAAACCATATATATTTGATAATAATAATGATTATTATAAATCACGGGTAAAATCGTTGAACAGAGTGCATTTGACTTCAAGTATTACTTTTGTACGTAGGTAGATCATTTTAATAGCAGTAGAGTATGTACATACACATAATGTTAATTTATGCTACTATTATTAACCTTTTTGTACATAAGTTGATCCATAATATATATTTTTTACGTTTTCTATTTTTATTCTATTATTTCTGTTCTTAGTTAGTCGTATCGTAAACTTTCACTATCCTACGCTTATTCCGTATCTGTTCAGATGAATTGCTTTTAACAAATACTGCTCATTAACGAATTACTTACTGTACATAATTTATTTTTTGAACATATCTTGGACATCATACATTTTGAAATATGAAGTTAGCAACAATTTACCGGGTGTACTTTCTTATCGGCCTACGCTCTCCGCATAAACAAAATAAGAGAGACTGTTTACGAGGGTTTCCAGATTTTGACGGCATCAATAGTGTAACGCATGTGTACAGGGTGTCCCAGCAATAGAAAGAGGGAGCAGCAGCAATCATAAGCTGGAATGCTAAAAAAACTAAATCCAAAATATGAAGTCTCTATTCGTACGCAAACTGCAGAAAAAAAAATAATAAAGAATTCAATTGCCCTTACGCCGGGCCTGGACGAGCGCGGTACTAAGCGAACGAAGACTGCATCCAGGCATGTATCATTTCGAATCAGCTGTGCGACGTATGTACGATAGATATACAGGTATTCAGTCTGTTGCAAGCTGTTGGATCGTTCATCATTCAAGAAAAATGCACACCTCTATACGAGATTACTAAAAAGTAACTACTAACAATACTCCATAATAAAGATCAAATCATTAATTGATTTTTCTTCAGCAGCTATTAAAATTAATTACGAGATAAATTTTTGTTTAATTTTTAACAACGCTAGATAAAAAATAAGTAAATAGTTTGATATTTCCTGTGATGATGATAAACTACAAATCTAAGCGAAGTTGTTCTTTCACTGCCACCGAAAAACTTAGTCCTCTTTTTAGAAAGCAATCGATCATCTAGGTGCGTTATTGATATTATTTGAGCTACTACAGTTGGCGAAGCGCCTTATGAATAGTTTGGCTGTTGATTTATGAATACGCACTTATGTACATACATACGATTATAAATTGTTTGCACTGCATTCTTTAGTGGCTCGACGAATATAAACACACATTCAGTCAGGTTCGTAATATAATTTTTTAATATAAAAATTTCGTACGAAAATTAATAAATTTATAAATTATTCATGTCTTCGTTATTGTGGTATATTTATGTGTGATCTTGTTGGACATTACATATTTACTACTCTCTCTTTATTGCTGGGACAACTGTAGAGGGTAGCCGGAGTTTCAATGCTCAATATAATGATTTTGCAGTAACATATACTTACAAAATCATTTTAATAGACAAATTTTCGCATTTTGACAATTATCGAAATAGTTATAACTAATTGACTAATTCCGGATGATAGATGTAAGAAGGTGACGGCAACTCATTGTGTTAGCCATGCTAATGGTTTTCGTCTGTTGGTGATGGTTTTGTAGCAACTAACTTGCTTATGTTACATAATAAGTTCTTGTATAGACTTATAATAAAATAAATAAAAGTTATATTTATACGTAAATAAATAAATGACATCTTTCCAAAACGTAAATAATAAAGCTAGAAATATCTAATATGTAACTAGTACTAAGAAATTCTTGCATAAATAACTGAAAATAATTTTGAAATATTAACTAAACTCAAAATATATGACAATAAAACTATAAAAGAATATTTTTATCATTACTTAATGCTGTATATCGAATCCATGAAATTAGTAATTACCTACTACAAGTTGTCATGCACACACTCACACAAAAATACAAAATGAAATCAAAATATAGATTCAAAATAGCTAAGTGAGCAGCACTTGTTAAAATCTGAAAATTTTTATCTCTGCAGGTAGCTAGCATACAATTCAATTGAAGATTGACTTTCAGTAATACGGTTATTAACATGTTTTAGATACACAGTATCTATAAAATAAAAAATAAACAATTTGTTTGCAGAATTTATGCTGCCTTTTTCATTTATAACGAATAATACAAGGTTTTATTCTACAGTGTGTATCAGTTAAATGGAATCAATTCGATAATAATAAAATAAATGGGAGCGTGTTCGAAAAAACGCTCGGATATGTAACACTAATGTCTCTGTAGGAGATGTTCAAAAGGCTCCCCGCAAACGTCTTGGCAACATCCTAATCTTAAATACATATTTCTTCTAACGTTACTCAACATCTCGGGTGTGGCCAATCTAATCGCAAGCAATATTCGTCTTTTTAAATCAGCTAAGTCGTGAGGTTTAGTTTTGTATACAATATTTTTGACATATACCCACAAAAAGTCTAATGGCGTCAGACCAGAGGATCGTGCTTCCATCGATTCACGTCTCCCTATCTATCGAAGGGGAAATATTCAGTTGATATACAGTCGACCACTACCTACTTTGGTAATGGAGCGGTACAATATTCTGGAGCAGTGCTAAATAATTATCGCCATTCAAATTGCCGTCAATAAAGTATCTGTAACAATTCCTGCCCAAACATTACCTTTTCACGGTATTGGAACATGTTCTAATTGGATCACATTGTTATAATATGTATTTTAATGACCTTTATTTACTTATCTTATTTTCCTGATATTTTTTAGAATTAAATGTCAATTTTATTCCACTGACGAAGTTACAACGAAAACCATATTGTATTGTAAAAGTTTTGGAATAAATTTGATCTTTATATATTCGAATTAAAGTGTAATTGACCTATAAAAGTGGAAAAAATATCAGGATCACATTGTTATCTAACATTACCATCATTTGTTCATAAAAATACGTTCTCCTGTAAAAATTGTCTGCCATGAGCTTCTGAGTTGGTATCACTTTAGAGGGATGCGTTTTAGTGTCATTTAATGGTCGACCAATCGATGAACAGCTAACATCAAACATTGGGCTGCTTGTTGAAGAGATGTCCAAGAGGTCCACCACTGGCTACCACTCATCCTTTGCCATCTTTGATCTGGAAACTAAAATGATGAAAAGTGCTGATATTTAATGCAATTCATTTATCCCTAGGGCCTTTTGTACTTTCAACAGAAACTGCTGTAGATTTGTAAATATTACATAACCCGTCTTTAAAGTTCATATCATTGCCCTCAATAACAGGTATAATAGCCTCAGATTTGGCGTTTGCTGATGCTATTAGTTCAATCTATTGATGTAAAGTATAGCGATCAAACTTTCTGAGTTTGCGTGTGAGTTGACCTAAATCTGTGTTGCAGGGCAAAAAAGAATGACTCCTTTTTGGAAAATATTTATCTATTGAATCAAATCTTTCGGCATCTTTCAAAAAGAGACACACATCATTTTTTTTACCCTGGACAATTGTTGCAGAATAAGTGAAGCTCCCTTACATGATTCGGTATATACTGCTGTATATATCAGTAAATATAAGAATAAACTTCATTAGGGGATTTTTTGGCATTGCCTTCGTGGTAAATAAAGTAAACAACTTAATCGATTTTTATATTATGAATACAAAAGACCCTCACTGTAAGCTAACGTAAAAATAAAATAAATTCTGCACTGGAATTTTAGGTAGCTGCAACTTTCGCATGTAATCGAATGTTAAGCCAACAACGTTATCGTTTTCCTTGCATTTCTTTTGTACGTCCTGTAAAAGCGTTTGCTATTTGCTACGCCTCTTATGCACTATCATTTCGGTGGCAGCTACTCTTTTAGCATTCTCGAGGTTTTTACTTTTTATTTTTTTATTCGGTGCTTTGCATGTACAGCAAGTGTCCATCTGCTGCCTTCCAAATACACAACACTTTCGAAATGCAAATTGAATTCTTTCTACACTAAATCGGTTGGTATTCATCTAAAGAACTTGAATTCGTATTAAACCCAATTTGTACAAAAAATGGCGCTTACACTCTTTCTGCAATCATTGTTCACTTGATACATACATATTTCCGAAACAGTTGAATAGATATAGGCATTGGTATAGGCGATTGTAGGTACGCTCGGAGAAAAAGTAGTCGGGACGGTTAAGCGCGGCAGCAATATTCGGTTGCATTGCTGCCGCGTTCAGCCGTCCCGACTAGTTTGTCTCCGAGCGTACATGAAATATGTTTAGAAATTCCTGCATCCAACAATCTTGTTGAACAACATTGAAATCTGAATAAAATTCAATTTTTGGTTTAATATACGCAGCAACAGTAGCAATTTAAAAATGAGCGGCACATCTGTTTTTGGGTCAAAAGCATATTTCATTATTGATTTTGATTTATTTGTGTCTTTGGATACAATTACAAGTTACGATAAAAAACTAATGATAAAGTATAAAAAATGTATCAGCATTTAGTTTTTAATTTAAAATGCAAATGGTAATGATAAATAAGTGATGAATGATGAAAAAGTGGCCGCGTTTCAATATGATTTCTGTGTATTATTACTGTTCATATATTTTAACTGTAGAAGTAAACGTCGTTGGCTGCGTTTTTATGAAATTTAAAGAAGATAATGATATTTGGATAATCCTGCTTAGCAACTAAAATTACACATACTCCTCTGTTGTTAGTAGTCGGCTAAGCTCCGTAAATTTATGTTTGCGCAGTAAGTAAAGTTGCAAGTCCTGTGTTGCTTCCTGTACCAAATGCTTTAAAAAAAGATATTAACAGTCGACCGCCATCTTATATTTGTTCCAATTAAGCGAAATATTTTCTGAAGCATTCTTAACTTTCTTTTCTTATCCTTTATAAGCAATTTGAAATGAGCCTTAAAACAATTCACATTATGAAGAACTTTTGCACTGTAATTTTTGTGCGAGCGAGTTATCGTATTCACTAAGATACAACATGATAGAGCCATCCCACATCATTAAGTAAATATTTTTCTTCGGGCATTGCAGTTTTTACTTCTGAAATGATAAAATTTGCTAATTAGAAGAAAACAGCTTAGCATTTTCCATTTTGACAAGTACCATTCATTAATTTCATATCCTATGTACAAAGAACTCTTTCATGAATAATA
Organism: Popillia japonica; assembly: GCA_004785975.1. NCBI lineage: Eukaryota > Metazoa > Arthropoda > Insecta > Coleoptera > Scarabaeidae > Popillia > Popillia japonica. Next base: position 28,580 of record SMLS01073962.1, read on the forward strand.
CAGCGATTAGAAAAAGAAAATTAAAAATTCACGATCAATCAGCTGTTCAAATTGAAATAAATTTGTCATTTTGTTTGATTTCGATTCCCAATACTGTTGTAAATAAATCACATACTTCAAGATCTTGACACACATTAAAATTGTCACCAACGCATCGTACAAAAATGGTTAACCTGAACCTTTTTAACGAAATTGCACGATTTACCAACGGCCAAGGAAAAATATTTCCATTCAGAAATAGTTTCACATACATATGGTTACGAAATTTTTGATAGTACTTTCCTCAGCATTTTCCATAAAAACACAAACCTTTGAAAATATGTTGACATAATTTTTATGAAAATATGTGTATCAACAGCATGTTGTTCACACTTTAATTATAGATCACATTTTTCTTGAAGCTTGGTCACATATAATAGCTAATGGACTTCAACAAAATTCCTGAAGATAAGTTATTTCTTTTGGCAAAATTATTCGTAATTGTTGTGTAGTTGTTATTGCGTCTCAGAGGCAAGAGTAAATGCTAAAGCGCTCACATAACACAGCTTGCCAGAGCGTTGACAAAGGTTTTTCAGTAAATACAAATATTTCTTAGCTAGAATGGATAGAGGACGCGACATTTCAAATCAACACTCCACAAAAGACAATGCCTACTGCGCGTGAAGGTTAGTTCACGCACTTTGCTCGTTTCTTTATTCTGTGGTGTAGAAAGATGTCGAACTAGGCAACTATGACGTGCCATAGCCTATAATAAGGCTGCAAGTGAAATAGATACTGTGCCTGACAGATCGCGAATTTTTAGTGCTTGCATGCCGCACACATTGGGGCGGGGCTCGTCCATGATGGTACCTATAGGCATGGCGGTTCTTATAAAGTAATAAACTAATGGTGGTTAAAAATATTTTCCAATAGCTGTCATATCTATTGAGAAAGTAATATCACAGAACCCCACAGGCACATGATTTATACATAAGCCGCATTTTGTTGTGCCAATTATAAATAGAAAAATATTACATAATAAAGAGACATAAATTCAAGAAAAAAAAATCAGATATACGCAGTTTTCATGTATAAAGTGAACCAATTACGTTGTAACTTGTATAATAACACTTGTAGCACTTCCATTTCGCGTTTTTCCATTCTATTCACTTTTTTTAATTCTGGTTTCATTGTACTCCATTCTGTTATTGCTTTCTGTAACTGTCCGTTATTTCTAATATTTTGGGCGAGAACCCGTCCTCCATCTCATCCCCTAAATGTTCAGTACGATTCATGTCTGGAGACTGGAGAGGTGCCTGTATTTGCGCTAAATCTTAACCTCCTTTCACACGCTTTGCCGTGTGTTTTGGATCATTATGTTGTACCTGCCAATACAGTTCGAGGGAACAGTACCGCCACCATGCGTTTCCTATATTTTTTCTTAGCATTTCTGTACTATGTATAATCCATAATCGTCTTCTAACATTTTTGACAGCGTAGATGCACTGGTATTTATTTTCATTAATAGTATTTAAAACAATGCGTTTATGAACTACTTGTACTTTTTGAGGCCTACGCATCCGTGGTCTATTTTCACAAATTTGTGTTTATTTAGCATATACCATTCCTTCAAAAACTCTCCTGATTAGAGATGGCCATGATTTTTTCCTATGATTGGTAACACCGCTACAGTGCGTCACTTTGACAGTTTGTTGGTTCGTATGTCACTGTGAGATGTATAAAAATATATATACACTGACAGTTCAAAGTCAACAGTTGGTAATAGTACAATTTCAAAAAAACCGCAGTGTTATCAATCTTAGAAAGAAAATTAATTAAAAAACAGCGTACTTTAATCAAGAAAGTTTTCGAAGGTATCGTATTGTATTGTGATGCGTTATTTACTGTTAATATTTTTCAAATTGAATAATACTTTCCAGATATTATAAAAATTAATAAATAAATATAAATTTTTGAGTGAAATAGGTAAACGCCCGAATTATACTCAGGTAACCAAATATTATTTGTTTCGGCATGTATGAAAACTTTTTTTTTGAATTTATATCTTCATTCATTTTTTTTATTTCTAATTGGTAGGAAATAGAAAAAAAAGTCGCTTTTGTGTAAGTAATGGGTCTATGGATTTCCTAAATACCAAATCGAATGTATGGAGATTCATTTGATTCATTATTGTTTCTGTTAACGATATTTCATCAAGCAAGACAACACAATATGAATCATGTTGCCCTTCTAGATAGATCACTAGGAATATAACATAAGAATGTTACACAGAAAAAGTAAGATTTTTTTCATAGTTTTTATAGACGCGGTTTCAATTTAATTTGATTAAATCGTCGGATTTTGAACTTATTGTTATATTTTGTTGTATATTTTTTGTATTACTATAATTCTTGTTCGTTGGCTTGAAGATGAAGTAGAAGGTCTCCATCTTGTATAGATTTTGACGCACTTTATACTGGATGTTAACTGCAAATATCAGAACTTTTACTTGTTTTATTATTTCTTAATATAATCTCATTGAAGATTAAGAATATCCAATACGGTACCTACATATGGGGGATACCAGAAGGTCACAATAAATCGACGTGTCAACCACGCTAGAGGCGAACATCTTTTTCGCTCAACACTAGTTTTTTTGAAATTCCATAAATGATCAACGTTCATGCGATTTGATTTAATCTACCAGCTAGATATAAAAGATCAATTAGTGCTAGCATTTCTGGATCATTGGTAAGTTTAGCATCCCTCTCTCTACTGTAGTTATCCTGTATACCGTCAATGTGTTTATTGGTACATTCCACAACGATTCATAAAATATCAACGTCAATAAAGTATTGCCAAATATCTAATATTAATTTCAAATAATTCGTGGCAGACTTGACTCGAGAAACTGGGGTTCTGATGAATTATGAACATCATTTTCGCTGTCTGATATATCTTGCTGCCTATTATTATCGCTGTCATTTATTTTTAAGTTGTCTTTCTCCTCTGGATCAGATTCATACAGAAGAAGCCCTTCTATATTTGCCCACCAAATAAAAGCAAGAAACGTTAATGCGTTTACTGTCATAAGTCGTCAATAATTTCTGTCTCCATTTTCTAACATGGAGTATACATGACCTTGCATTAAAACCAAGAGATTTTGTGATTACAGCACTATAGGTTGTAAAAAACATTCAAACCTTTAGTAATCCTGGGAACTAAATATAACGAAATACTTTCTCTTCTTACTTGAAACACTAGTAATGCAAGAGTAATGCTATAAATAGTGCTTTGTTATTTCACTTATTCATTTCATGTTTTGAATGCTATGATTTTTTTAGCAAACTTTCAAATGTTACACGTATACCGTCAACATGACCCGAACTTTATTTTATTACACTTTTAACTAAAAAATATTGTTTGAAGTAAAAATGTAGTTAAACCTTTAGAAATACATATGTATACATACAGTACACTAACAAGTCTGTAGTTGTATCTGCGAGCCTAGATTCTTATAGCCTATATCCATGCATACTTTCATAAGCGTTCACTACGCGCATGCACTGACAAGTCTGTGCTTGCTAACGATGTTGAGACTATAAAACAAGGCATCGATACTGAATCATAACTGCGATTCAGTATTCCATTTTACATTCAACATTGTAGGTACATTTCAGACCTTTGACTGACAAAGCTTTACAAGCGTATATTGAAGCATGTGATAGTAATGAAGTTATGTATTTTCGAATATGAAGAACTTACAAGTGAAGCATCTGAAAGTGACAGTTCTGATGATGAAGTCGATAATATGCATCTGAGTACAAATGTGCAAAGTTGTTCTTCAAAGAATGGGAGAGTAGAATGGAACAACCGCAGCAACGTAGTCGCTTTTCTGCTGCCAATGTAATACGTCAAACACCAGGAATTACAAGATATGCCAGTAACCGCATTGGTGACATCAAGTCGCCATTTCAAGTTACATTTCATAATGCTGTAGAAAATACAATAATTGAAGTGATAAATGTTGAAGGGTTTACGGTGAGAATTGGAAAAATTTAGATAGTACTGTTTTTGAAGCTTACGTAGGGCTGTTGTTACTTGCTGGGGTTTATCAGGCACATGGAGAATCTACGAAAAGTTTGTGGGATAAAGAAACTGGTATTTAGAGCAATTATGTCATTGGAAGCATTTTCCGTGGTATCTCGTGTAATTCGGTTTGATGACAGAAATACGACCCAAAAGAGAAGGCGGGATTGATAAGATTGTTCCTATTCGAGAAATCTGGGAGAAATGGGTGGATACTTTTCCAAAATTGTGTAATCTTGGAGTAAATGCTACTGTTGACGAACAGTTAGCAGCATTTAGACAGCGCTGTCCTTTCAAACAGTAAAACACCGCAAATTATATTAGACTATAATGCTACGAACGGAGCTGTTGATACACTGGATCAGCTGATAACCACATACTTACACCTTTAAGCATAAAACAAATCGCTGGCGTATGATAGTATTCTATAATATGCTTGATATTTCAGCCTCATGCCTTTGTTCTATGGAGGAGTATAGATCCAAATTGGAACGCGAACAAGCTAACTAAAAGAAGAACATTTTCAGAAGAATTAGGAAAAACTTTATACAAAACCACATTAGAAGCAGAACACAGGAGGAACACAAGAAGGAACACAGAAGAATTGCGAAATGTTGTGCAAAGAATTCTAAACATTGGAAGTGCAACTTATTCTGTTATATGTAAATGTGCCACAAACAACTACTCTAAAACGCAGCCGTTGTAAATTTTGCCCTTCAACTAAAGACAATAAAACAAATATAGTGTGTAATAACTATCATAAACATCTGTTGGTTTTGTATTAAATAAACAAGTACTAGTAACCTGTGCAATTTGTTTTTTTATATTTCGGGTCATATTTACCCGAACAATACAAGTGTATAGTAGATGTGAACAGACCAGCAGGGTTAAGACAATAAACTATAAATATACCTGGAAATAATTATGTGTATAGTAAGACTTTCGCGCAATGTTGAAGTTTTGCTGGATTTCAGGATATTTCGGTTAGTAATTTTTGTGAATTAGCAGTGGTTCAAGAAAGCCTTATAGGTAGGTGCTACTGTTAAAAATAGGCGTTCCACTATTTCACTCTAATTTTCAACCAAATCCAACCAAAAATATCAAAAATGCTTTTGATGGAATACTACTTCAAATTTTTGCTACTGATTATCACGGCTATTTACCCAACTTTTTAACATATCTATATATACTTATAAACACAAAAGAAATCCGAGCAGTAGGTAGTTAAATAGTAATTTTTTCACACTCTCTGCATTTTGCAGTTAAAGCAAATTCTCTTTACATCATTTCTTGTTGCTGAAAAATATAATAAAAAACCACGAAACAAATATATAAAAAAAAACGAATAATCCGTTATTTGAAACAAAACTGAGTTTTAAAAGTCTACAGGACAAGTGATGTTTCCTTAGGCAACAGGGTTAAGTTAAGAAATTAATCTAGAAAAAAATTGACTATGAGAACTTTACGAGACTCTTCTAAACATACTTCCTGAATAGTTTTCCGTTCACATGTTAACGTATTTATTGTACCTAAGCGCCGTACATTGCAACAAAATAGAAGACCTTTTAATATATGTCGTAATTAATTATATTGTGTAAATAAACACTAAACATTTCTATTATGCTCCAATGCAACAAATTGTAACGCAGGTTTTTTTTTATAGGATCCAAATTTTCCTTTGATCCAAGTATGGACGACACCAGTTCGCTTTTGGATTGTGAAAACACTGGTTCCAGAAGATCATTGGCCGATACCAGTGTAACTTCTACTGCCGATCTGTCAGTTTTCTCCACGATCACTCGCTCCCAAGCACACGAAAATAGTCTGGATACTCATAGCAACATGTCAGATAATTCGGTAGGGGGCGGCAGTTCTGTAGGATCGGGAATTGGCGGTGCGACAACTACAAGTTTACAGAAATCCGTTTTGAGCACGCATTCGACGCCGCGAGCAACTCCTCATAATCCCAGTCCGGATATATTGAGAATTTACGTACCTTATTCACCATTAGATACTCCAATAGCTAGTCCACAAAACGGCGATTTAAATAAATCGCTACCGTATGCATTTCCAGATAATAGAATTAGAATTAAGGTAGACAATGATGAATTAGCAACTCCATTGGTTGAACATGGTCAGTTCAAAACTTTAAAGTTGGAAAGCCCAGAAGTCGATTTTAACTAATATGATAAAAATATTACGAATTATGATTAAGCCCTGCAAATATACTCTAGACGATATTCAACGTTTTTTGAAATCTCCGTATATTTTTTCGTGTTAATATTAGGTTCTTTCCAACAATACCATTAGAACTAATTCCAGAACCCGTTCATAACTGCAAAGTGCGCAAGCGCGATTTCTCTACCGGTTCAGAACTAATTCTAAATAAGCGTTCGTTGGAACACAAATTAGAACTTTTACTCAGCTGTTACAAATATTGACAGATAGCTTAACCTAAAAATAATGTATCAACATGGCAGGTAAATATTATTTTGAATGTTGTACACCAAGTTGTACACTACCTAATAAATTTTCACTTTTTTACACGATTTTTCCCTATTAATAATTCTAATGCTTCCTCTTCGCTTGTATCTGCGTCAAAGTAAATGTTATCCTCCTCAAAAAAATCGCTCTTTTTAGTATTTATTTAAAAAACAAAACTGGACATCTGACAGTACAAATTCCTACAACATGCGTTGTACGCATGTCGATTCTAATAGTTCCTACCTTAAATCAGGTACTGGTTTCACCGTTCTTGAATTCGTCTGGTACTAGTTCGTAATCTGTCGGAATAGTGATTTTTCTATCCCGATTCCAGTTCTTTACTTGTTGGAATATGCATTTCATTTTGCGCATGTGCTGGCTAATTCTGAACTGGTTCTAAGCGTTGTTGGAAAGAACCTATTGTTTAGAAGTTTGTGTTATATTTGTAGAGACATTCATCGTTTTAGATGGGTAATCGAATAAAATCTCATGTAGTAAGCTAGTATTTGTGACAGGTTTATCCAGTGCTCGATTTATCGAAAACCTCTAATTGCAAAAATCATATATCATCACGCATTTAAGAAATGAAATTTACATAATTTACTTACTTAACCTTACACAATGATTACCAGATTGTTACAGTTCGGGAGTTATAATTTACCTAACACTAAATAATTTTTCAATACCAGATTAACGCAGATGTACAAGTGGAAAATTAATGACAATGCACTTACTTTTTGTTACTTGCATAGATCCGGCCTCTGCTGCCCTGCCACACTAACAAGCCTGCAACGTGTTGTATTTTGCGAGTATTAAGCTTTCTAAACACTACAAGCACAACGTATAACTCAACATGCAATACAATTTGGTAGATTCCTTTGTACTACGACTCATTGGCCGTTCCATTGATTACTACCAAGGCATGCCAGTCTTTAATCTTCCCTAACACTGCGTCCTATTGGGCCTATTCTACTATTCCTACCTTGATTTAGTTTAAACAGTTTACTTCCCTTGATCCGGTTTAAGAGCCTATCCGGTAAATTTTTCTCCAACGTTAATTCCAATGCGCTTTTGTATAGCAACTCTTCGCTGACTTAGTAAGTCAAGACAAAGTAAGAGGCTGTTTCCTCCTCCTCAACACAGAGTCCGTATAAGGGTTCGTCTTTAGAGATTCCCATCTTGTGCATGTGACCCCCTAGACATCCATGTGCTGTTAATAGACACGTTATTGTCCTAAATTGAATTTTGTTTAAGGCAAGTAAGTCGTTGTGACGGTCGTTCCATCATCCGTTTCCTGTGACCTTGTCCAAGTACATGGTTCCTATTTAATCTAACAGCCCTACTTATACATATCAGTCAAAAAGAAAAAGGTACATCAATGAATTAACTATTTCTGCAATAGCTGGTCCTACATTTACTAGCACTATATTCGTCATTAATAGTGGTATGTTTACGTAGCATATAAATGTGTACATGTGCTAAAATATTTCGACCAGACCAAAATTAACAGAATACGAGTATACTTCAATTATTTGTTTTGTATGTGTATATATGTATTTCCGTATGTACATATATCGACCAGCTCCTGCCATCAGGGGTTCGAACGCTTGTGACATGTTCTGCAATATCGATCCTCTGTTTGAGGTATCATTCGCGCTGTTAGGACAAAATTAACAGCGTACTATTATTTTCGGCGAGGCAGCATTATAATAAAGATATCAGAACATATTTACACAGGTATACCAAACGTGTAGTGGTACTCTTAACAAAAAATGGAGCTTGCTGCAACTGCATCTAGCACAGAAAAAGGATTTTTAGTTGCTAATGTAAATGAATAAAAAGTGCGATATCGTTCACTTGAACGATTTCGTTAATGAAATATGTCGATCGCACGGTAAGGTTAAGTCGGTACTTAAGTGAAATTTTATCGATATATGGAATATATGGGGTTTCGATAAATCAAGTACACAAGCTCATCACTAACAATAACTAGTATTATGAATAGCGGGCTATTATGTAATTTAAACTGTACTTTATTTATTAATTTTCTCATTAGTCATTCATATATTGTGTACCTATCTGAATTTGAAACTGTGGGCTGAGATATTTATTTGAGTTATTGTATGACGACTTTAAAATTTGTAATGCAACGAAAATGTGGACATTCGTTTTCACTAAAAGTTAAACTTAAAATATATTGGCATTTGTAAGATTTATTATGTGAATAGTTTAGTATGTTATTTTGTTTTTTGTATTTTTGGCGCACTGTTTAAACCTAAAGCCTAACGACGAGTTTCTACATCGATTAATATAATCTATAAACGCAACAGTGGTGCTGTTAAATTAAGTTAACAGTGCAACTTTTATGTACCACATTTTGATGGTGATAGAGGTTTATGATAGACACAAATAGACGAAAGCTACTGACGTATAACGGTAACAGGAATGCGCCAGCATGTTTCCTAGTTCAGAGAAGGAATTGCGGCCTTTCCACGATACATTTAGAATGCGGTACTTAAAATAACTGATATCAAATTGGACAATTTAGTGAATAAAATTTATGGTATCGACATTATATGATTACGTTTGGATTGTGAAATGATACCATTAAGAAATTCTTGATTTTAAAGTTCGAGGAAACCTAATTAATGCATTTCTTTCAAGTCATTTTGCATACAAATTTACAAGTCAGCGATATACATATATGTGTTCAGTGTGAATGTACTTGTGTAAGATAATAGACACAAGTATAATTTACCTGTTTTCGAGATGCTAAGGTGCTATTTCAAATGATGCTCAAAATTCATATACATATTTAACTTTACATTATAGTAGAATCAGCTTCTAATTAAGTACAGTCAACCTTCCTATAACGCGGTACTTTTATAACGCTGTTTCCATTTAACGCGGGGCCAAAATTGTAACAGCGTTCCTATAACTCTGTACTCTTATAACGCGGTCCGATTGACTGAGTCTCTTATAGCGTGGTTTCCATATAACGGGGCAGGTGTGCACGTTAAGTCGATTCATTAATTACTTCAGAGTTTCACACAACTCGGTTTTCATATAACGCGATAGAAATCAATCTGATTAATTGATCTGATTGAACCTGGTTTGCATGTTAAGTCTGAGTTTGTTATAGCACGATTTCTATATAATACGGTACGAATTAATTGCGTTGTAGGAGGGTTTACTGTATGGGAATAATTCTATAACGTAGCTATACAAACACTTGTCCACTACGACCATTCCATTTTTTAATGTTTTTGTATTATATTTACATTACATTTATTTTTTAGAAAATGAAGGATTTGCCATAGGTGATAATCCCAACCGTAATAATTACGAAAACATGACAAGTAGATTAATTATAAATTATAATGATGTATAAGATGCAACTGATATAATTAAAATAAAACAATTATAATATAAAGCGTAATATTATAATTTTAAATTGTACAATATTCACATAAGCTAGATTGTTTCTTTTTTGAATCACTATTGATTTTACATTTTATTAATTATTTATTCATGAATTTAGTATAAGTGCATATTTCCATTATTAGTTTAAGTAAGATCTCTTCAATTACTTTTCTTTATTTAGTTATTAGCAAAATCATTCTTGTATGCTACGAATTGATTGTTCTCAGCATGCTATTTCACTACTACTCCAGTGGCCAACGTAGAAGGTAGAGCCTTCAATACAATACATATTACTTTATCACTTTTATTTATGTCATTTGTATAAACTGTTAACTCTGTTTGCTAACTTCCCTTTAATAATTATGTTGTCTCAACGGTTCTTTCTTATTGTTTCCGCTTGTTTCCATTTTATTAAGATCTTCTGACTTACCATGGCGATTTTCAATATTTCTTCTACATATTTTTGTGGTTTTTCTCTGAACAAGGATTTGGCGTTTGTGTTTTGTTTTAATCTCTTCTACTTATTCTGTTTTCTTAAAATGACGCTTGCTTAAACTTTTTATAATTGTAGTTTCTCTTTGGTGTACGTTAGATTTTCGTCTCGATGTTATATCTGAATCCTTCTTTCCTTTAATTTTCATTTTCCAGTTATTCCTTTAGTACATCCCATGTTCTGCCCCGTTTTGATAATAATTCTGATTGGAGTTGCTATTCTCTTAATTTTTTGCAATTTTTCGTTTCTGCTATCAGCGTTCTCTTCTAATTTTGAATCTGTATGTTTGATACATTGTTTTCTGGGCACTTTTCAATTTGTCTTGTCTCATGTGTTTTTGAACGGTCACAGCCACAATGTACATCAATAAAAATCAGTGGTCGCGACGCTGTAGGACTCCACTTCAAAACTTGTTGGTTGCGTAGTTTCATCTTAGCATCTTACTATGTACACTGCTGTTTCTGATGCTGTATTGCTTAATCTCTGGCATTCTAGTTTGTTTCAGTGTGAGTACTACGCTGGGTTATAGCCACCATATCCATCCATATTTATTCAGATATGTTTTCTTTAACAGTGCCTACCACCTTAAGAGTATTTAGAGAAGCGAGTACCTAAGCTTTTAAATACGCTGTTTGGCATTTGTTCAAATCTTTACATTCCAATTCATACATAATTAATCAAATGTTCACCTAACTATCAAATCACTAACGATTAGTATTAAAGGCTCGCAAAACTATTACTTATAGTTTTGGAATAAATATTAATTATACATATGTTCTACTGCATTAATGGAAAACTAATATTTGATTGAAACTATGTGAAACTGCCAACTGTGCTAGTTTTCCATGAATGCAACAGTGAACATAATCAAACTACATGATTATATACATGTTTATTTATGGATTGTGTAATGTAAGTGCACGAGCGGTAGCTTGTGAATATACATATGTATATACTTAAATAAGTAAGTTTTCGGACATAATAATCATGTAAAGCACGAATGTTTTGGATCGCTAGTAATTGGAAAACGGTAATCTACTTGTCAAGCATTCCATTTTAATCATCTTTTTATTTATGTGGCATATATTGCTCCTACTTCATATACCATAGGTATTGAAGGTTTCTTGATTTATTAAATTGAGTTATATTCATTCGAGCATATGTCATAAATGAAGTTCATTTAACCACCGAAGAACTTAAACAAAAAAAAGAAAGTTTACTAATTTTCATTAAAAACTGAAATGAAAAAATAACTACTACACAACTATACATAGTTCTCACAAATATCACACACTTCAATAAACTATATCATGTTTATTAATTTCAAACGGTTACCAAAAACATTTATTTACATTACTTGTTTTGTATAGTTTGTATTTTTGCGCATACATATGTGTGAATGTGTGTGTAACTGTGTCTATGGATGTGTGTAGATCTAGGTATTGTAACATTCAGCTATGCTGACTATACTTTCGTCCTCGAAAAACACAACAAGAACTCATTGTATTTTTTAGGTATTCTTCTTTCTCTCTTAGGTTTAATGGGCCCCACTAAGGGTTTTAGTTCTATACAGTTTGGTTTACATCGCTCACGTTTTCCTCGACTTACATTGGCATCTCATTTTCACTGTCTTCATAATCGTCATCATTAGTTTCATCAGATTCGTCTGGATTTTGCATTGGAAACGGCTTCAAAGCATCTACTGCTGCCACTCCTCGATAAAACTTCTGATTTCTCTGTGTTTCAGGCATGTCTTTTATTGGATATCTGTCCTGCAGTAGTTGTTCCACGATCACATAAGGTTCCTTGTATTTTTCTTGCAATTTTCGTGATTCTCCTGTAGATGGTGCTTTCCTTTTTATCATAACTAACGTTCCTGGTTGATAGTCTTTAACTTCAGCTCTTTTCTTGTTGTAGCGTTTACTTTCTTCTGTCATTTACTTCTCCCTCAATATTTCGGGGTTCATAGTTCATAGTTCCGGTTCATAAGAACCGGAAATGTGTCATCTTGTAACTCCATGTATTATTAATTTTCCTTTGAATTCTACTAACATGCTTATCCCAATCTCTGTGGTCATCATCTTTACATACAGAAATTAAGGAAGATCTGACATACCAATTTATACCTTCTACTTGTCCATTTACTCTTACCAACTTGTTAAAGGCGGAACTCGTGAACGATGTTCCCCGGTCGGTAATCACTCTGCTCCCAAAAGCTTTATAATTTCATCTAAGACCTTAGCAATTACTGTCGATGTCGTATTCCTGGCCTGTTGCAGCATGGTAAAGTTCGTAAGCCCGTCTACGATAATTAAAGGGTAAGTATTCTCTTTTGTACTGAGTACAAACGGGCGTAGGTGATCCAAATGAAGAGTATGAAAGCTATCCCTCTTTTATCAATTGAATATAATTTACCTTGACGCTTTGCACCAGGAACTTTATTATATAAGCATATAGGTACATGTTCCGATGCAGCGTTTCACATAATTCGGTATTCTGGCCCACTAAAAGTTTTCTTTTATATTAACCAGCATCTTACCCAAACTGGGCTGACTAATGTCTTCATGCCATTTCTTAGTGATCTGCCATTGGATTCGTTTGGGTACTACCCACAAAACATTATTCACATCCTTCTTGAACAATCGTCCATCTCTTATTTCATATTCTCTGTTCACATGTTTCTCTTATTCTGTGTTCTTAGTCTCTTTATTGAGTATTTCGATGATACCTCTGAACTTAGAATCTTGATTTTGCAGAATGCACAACCAATCATGCCAACACAAGCAAACCTTGCGGCACAATCTATTTCTTCGGTGTCTCCAGCAGTGTTTCGTGAGAGAATATCCGCATGATGTATTTGCGTACCTGATCTATGCCTTACTTCAAAGTTAAATTCTAATGATCTTAACCACGATCGGGTAACACTAGAGACCATATGCTATCAACACATCGTCCATATATCCGCCATTGCAATTTTAAATCGTAGTGCCCCCAAAACGCTGTTGATCAATCGTTGAAATATTGCTGGTCCATTAACTAACCCAAACGGCATCTTACCTTATCTCTCTTTGCATATCGCGTGTGTAAATGTGTGTGTGTCTGTTGCTATGTATGTGTGTAGATCTGTGTGTTGTAACACTCTTGCCAGTAGTTTTGCAACAAATAGTACCTATCTATGAAAATATACTAGTTGTATACTACTAAAAATTTCATTTCGTATGCTTCCAAAAATATACCGATTGCCTGAAATTAAAGTTAATATACGACAACCGTATTACACACAGTAGCGCACGCATATTTATGTACGTGTATAACTGGGGATATATTTGTTGTCGCCTCTCGCTTAGTTTAGTCACAGTATAGTATAACTCCTCTCACAGACATATGTACATACATATTATATGTTTATGCGTGTGTATTTCAAGCTTAATATCTACTTTTATTTGCGGCTGTCTTTATATTGATTTACACAACATAAAAGCAATAAATTGTATACGTAAATGATTTAATATACGCATTAGCGAATGCAAGCCAATTTCGGCGTTACAATTTTTAAAAACTCTAACTAATTTATTTATAACAGGTTGTGTAAACACTCAAATGTTGCTTATTCATTTTACATGCAATTTTAATCAATTATAATTGTAAATAACTGACAAATGGCAGAAAAAACAATTGTTGCGTTTATTAATAGTAGTAATTGTTGTTAGTTTTAACATATTTGTTTTCTTTGATATTGTTTAACACTCACAGAAATTTGAAATTTGATGATCGTATGTTTAAAGATTTAATCTAGTTTCTGTTCTTATTAAATTGCATTTACCTGAAGAGTACACCACTTTTCATTAGAACTCGTCAATATAAAAATGTCATCTCAAAGTCCACCTGTCGTGTAAAAATCATGAACATTATTCATCTTAGATGATAAAGTAATAGAGATACATGCTCCATGTAAACTTGTATATTAATTAAGATATAAATATTATACATAATTAACTGTATTGTAAATACTTCAAGCAGGTAATCGTAATGTTTTTCAAATGGTTATAAAATTATACAAATATGTATGTATCTAGAAATTTAAAATTGCAATTTGAGATTAACCAAATGTTTGTAAAAGTGATTATTAAATCGACGTTCTTCTAGCAAGATTGGTAGGGACCATATATATTTTCTATTGCTAGTTTATGAACCAGATTCACAATATATGTATATTCATAATTAATTTATTAATATTTATGTATGTAT
>SMLS01073965.1:0-18226 GCA_004785975.1 Popillia japonica
TTTATTTTTTCCACAAAAGTAAAACATCTTGAAAAGTTAAACAACTTTTTGAATATTGGGTTTTATTCCGACCCTCCTAAAATTAAAAACAAAGCAAACCAAAAGATTTTGTTAAAAATGTCGATAACGAATCGATCAATTTCAAAAGCAAAACGCCTATTAACGTGATGTAAAGATTTTTAAGGGTGTAGCTCGAGGGTAGGGTGTTCAAGTAGGTGAGCCAATTTTTGCATCACAAGGTGTCCTCCTGTATAATATTTCTGACGTGTGTCAGGAATTTTTTAATGATTTTCTAGATTTCCAGAAATTTACGGTGGAAAGTTCTCAAATGAACACACTGTATGTATAAGTATAGGAAATCATAACTTTCTTAATCAACCGACATGATTGTATGTACGTATTACTGTTACAGTCTCTTCAAACAATAGCGAAAATATTTTTCCGCTAAACTTCTCACTGTTACTTATTTCGAAGCAGCTTTTTAAGCTATAGAGCCTTTATTTTTATTTCTTAGCGGAAAAATAACGATAATATATAATAATAATACTGACTTGGTCTATGGCATTGTGTAAATAAGTAAAGTTGATGACGTTACTGCAACATTTTATCCAATAGAGAAATTGATTCTATAGTTTTAATTTATTCATAACATCCGTTTTATCGTTCTTGTTCTTACGTTTATATGTACATATACAGGGTGCGTATAAAGTATTACACCAACTGGCGATATGTAGAAACGGTTTGACATTTGGATTTGAGATTTGACGGGATTAAGTCATAGATAAATATCTACGTTTATGTTTCATTTGTTTTAGGAGACTGGTGTTTGTCTGAAACAGCCATCTTGAATTTTTTCATTTGCAATCTATGTTGAATTTAATGTCATTGGACAGATAATTTATTTAGAAACACCATACGGTATATAAACTTATTTATTCCAAAATTTTCAAATAAAATTAAAAAATAAAACAAATATCAAGCGATCGAGAAAGATTGTCTGAAAAAAACTACTTCCCTAACGCGATATATGTGTTCTTAACCTATCGATTTGGGAAGTTTTCAGTTTTTCAGCAAGTTTATTTCAGACAATCTTTCTCGATCGCCCGACACATATATGTACATACTAAAGTCGAGTTACCTACTCGGTTTCTATGGTGTATTTATATAATCTGTCAAGATTTATACGTTGGTAATACTTTCTTTTATCTTTTTAAGTCAAGACTGTTAAGAGAAATGAATTTGCTCGAGATTGCACGCATTGATTTGGTGATCGTAGAAGGACCTATTCTGAAGCTTGTCATGTATTTAACGAGAGTCATCCAAACGGAAATCCAATCAGCAAATCTCCAGTATCGCGTTCAATTCCACGATTTAAGGAACTAAAAACTGTAAAAAATCGTCTTACTCGTGGAAGACCAAAAACAGGTACAACTGATTATGTATGTTTCATTACAAGCTTTCCTGGATGTTAGTGAAACATCACACACCTCGATCAAGCAACATGCAGCAGATCATGATTTGTCTGCAGGATCAATTAGAGAAATATTAAAGCAAGCCAAATAGCATCCGTATAAACTACATCTACTTCATTAACTTCTAGAAGATTTTTGTGAGGCACGTTGTTTTTTCAGACGAAGCCATGTTTATGTTAACTATTTTTGTAAACAGATAAAACTAGAGATACTGCCACTCTAATAATCCGCATGTCAACTTAGAAACTCACATGCAATATCCAGAAAAACTCGTGTTTAGCGTGGAATATTGGAATTTGGAATGCCATTGGACAATTTTTTATACGCGGTATAACATCTGTCAGATACTTAGAACTACTACAATTCCAATTTCTACCAAAAATCAAACAGATTATGTCAAATCCAATAAATTTGCGCTCACAATCATTCCTCCAGCATACCTGCAGAATGCACTGGGAGCTTTTGTTGATAGACAGATACTGCCAAGAAATAGATGGACAACAATTTGGGCACCTGTTGTAATATTCTTTAATTAAGTAACTGGAGTTTCAAATATGTCATATATTCCTTTACAGCAGTTTCTTCACTATTTGTATCTGTTTCATTATTTATTTTATTTATTATTTTGGAACAAATAAGCTAATGATATGTATGATATGTGTTTATAGACAAGTTACCTGCCAAATGACACCAAATTCAACATAGGTTGCCATTTAAAAATATTCAAGGTGGCTGTCTCAGAGAAATACTAGTCTCTTAAAACAAATGAACACACATCAAAACGTGGATATTTATCTATGATTTAATCTTACCAAATATCAAATCCAAATGTCAAACCGTTTCCACAAAATCCCATTTGGTCCAATACTTTATACGCACCCTGTATATTGCTAACATAGAATCTTTAGTAGGTTTTGAATTACAAAGTATTATCTGCGGAGAGGTAAGCTTTGCCATAATATACATAGTTAAACTTGATAGTGATCGTACAGTTCTCACTATTATAGTTTCTTATATGTTTAGTTTCCTCTGACTGTTATCTTTTAATCCCGCAAGGTTCATGAATTGAAATGGCAAAATTAGCACCTACAAGCGCAGTTGATGTTACGTAAATAAAATAAAATAAATAGCAATTTATGATTGATAAAACATAGCGGTACATTTACCACTTTAAGCAGAATTTTCAATGTAATGGCAGGCGTAATAAGATCGTTTAAATAATTATGTACCTCTTGCTTATTTGTTTAAGAAAACTATGGAAAATTTGAAAGTAACAAAAAAACCAATATTAAAAAGTTATCACTAAAGATGGATGACAGTTAAATGTGCCCTGCATATTATTAATTAGGCTGTTGTGGTTGTGGGTATTGTAGTGTTGAAGGATATTCTCTCATGCTTCGAAAAACGCAATATGTAATTCATTTTGTGAAGCTGGTGATACAAATCTATATTCTACCCCTTTTTTTCACGTATTACGGACAGGTTATATACAATTCTTATATTTCTGATCCTTTTTTCCACTTCTAGGTCAATTGCACCATAAATTTATTCCAATCTTTACAATTTATTAGGTTTTCGTTACAACTTTGTCAGTGGAATAAAATTCATATTTAATTCGTGTCAATTAATAAACAACAGGCCTTGCCTATCAACATGATATATACGATTATGTTTACAATATCGAACACAATTTAATATATTTATGAACGGTAACTTTATAATCATAAGAATAATGATCCTTATATTAAAGTATTTTTTGTCAAGCTCTAACAATTCTGTCTAAGAATTAGGGAAAAACATGGCAAAAAACGTTGTCAGGAACTTCTTAATGTATATCGTTTCATATATTTCATATACAGCACACAATTCCATACATCAACGACGAAGTGACAAAATTAAATACGAATTTAAAAAATCAGTTATAAACATTACATTTACACCAAACAATAACAGAGAGTTATTTACAAATTTAAAAACTAAGATTAAAGAGGATAACACTTTTGTTATCCTCTGTCGAATATATATTAGAATGCAAAGATTGTGATAAATGTTACTCACCTCAAACTAGACAATAGTTAAAAAAACGACCATATAATCATCGATACAATGAAACGCATAACATAACCGCGGAAACTGCTTTGTCTAAGCATTCTAAAGAATTACGACGTAACTTTGATTTTGAAAATGTTAAGATTTCAAAAACGAAAATAGTTATAAGAAGAGATTAATATATGAAATGATATACATTAAAAAAGAAAATAGCGTGGTCAATTTTAGAATAGATGTTAAAAATTTAATTATTATTTATAATAACTTAATCACCTAATCACGGCTGAATTTTATCAAATTAACCTCTTTATTAGGTTATTTGCCATATTTTTCCCTAGTCCTAGAACAGAATTGTCAGAGCTTGACAACAAATACATTGATATAAGGATCATTATTCTTATGATTACAAGGTCCATTTCAAAAATATCTGAAATTGTCCTCTATATTGTAAACATAATCCTATATATAATTTCTTTGTCTCTAGATAATTTGATTATAGGCATGACTAGTTGTTTATTAATTGACACGAATTATATATCGACTTTATTTGACGCAGTTGTAACGAAAACCTAATAAATTGTAAAAGTTCGGGAATAAATTGATTTTTAATCGAATCAGCAGTGGTTTAAGTGGCCTAGAAGTGTACAAAAATATCAGAAAAATAATATAAGTGAATAAAAGGTAATAAAAATGCATATACCAGTTATATAGAATGTAAGACAGGTGAGCATGTTGGCCGGTCGATACAAGCAATCTCAATATCCATAACTTTGGTCTACTTGTGTATGTACGTCACTTCACTCCTTCTTCTACTAATTCTTGGGGAACATACCACACAATAACTAACACCAGACACCTTTATAAGATGATTTATTGTCGTAACGGGCGTAAAAGTATGTCTTCGTAATAGTTGTAATGTAATAAAGCTATCAGCAGTAGTTGTCTTTCCTCGCCTACCGGATTTTGATATTTCTTTGTTTATGTCAGTTCGTCTAAAGACGTTTTGCAACCGTTGTATTAGAGCAGCGCAAAAATCAATACCTTTAACGAAACGTACAACCATCTTCAACAATAAAAATAGCTTTTGCAGAATCTTCTGCGTGCAAGTTGTTGATACAAACATGCAGCAGAATAGTACATATAATAGTACAGTAACAGTATTTGGATTTTATCTGTTCTACATCATATTTGAGCTTCTTCAGTATTACACTGCAACTTACCCCCAAAAAGATTCTGGCCCCACAAAAGGTGTTCAGGCGACCTGCCTAGCTCGTTCAGCTTGTCTAGACATTCCCAAACCACTTTGGAGCTGATAATAATGGATTTCAGTACCATGATATCTGCTTGACTAGACATAATAATACACTCATAATAATCTCTTGCTTTTAGTAACTTCTATCCATGAAAATACTTGGATACATCCTCAAGTTTTCGGAATATTTCGTTCTAGGCCCATATATCCCAATTCCAGTTCCCTCTGCCGTTTTGGAGCCTTCAGCGTACCATTTGATGGCGTTGCGATTGGCTTTCGAAACGGTATATTTAACGCATTTACTCTAGGTACTAATCTTTGTGATTAGTCTTTTCACAAAACTGAACCTCCTTGGCAAATCATCCCGGGGCATGTCTTCGGCCTCCTCGACATCAGGAGGCTGAGGTGTTCGCCTACTCAATCCTTCTTCGATCATTCTGCATGTGGTCCTTCTTGCTGTGCTCTACACTAAAATGTGGAGGGGAGTAAGGCTTCATACCACATCAATAGCTGCTGTGGGACAGGTTTTCATTGCTACAGTTACGCTCTTACGTGTTTGCACTTTGGCGAGATTAGCGCTCGCATTGGTCAGGTAAGTTCTCTTGGTCCAAGCCACTACTCCATAAGTGATCATTGGTCTTACTATCGTTGGTTGCATCCCCACGCCGCTTCTTCAGATCATTAGGTCCTGTCTTGTCTTGTTCACTACTTCAAACTTATGAAGCAACGAACAAGGCAAGAAAATTCTAATGGCCTGTATTCATTAACTTACATATAATTATTATGTTAATGGCAAAGTAAATTAGTTTTCACATAACAATTATATAGATATTACTTTAAGTGTTGAGAAATATTTGAAATTACCAAGAAAAACCGACGTTTAATTCAAAACAAATACATCTAATTAAATCACCGTTATAAAAATATGGCGACCAACCATGTTTATATATGTAGTCACGGTCTACGAACCGCCAATCACGAGGCTAGCTTTTTGCGGCGAAATTTTAAATGATTCCTTCGAATTAGAAGACGAACTAAGTAGCTAATGAATCTGTACTCATAGCTGTAATCAACTTCATCAAACTTAAGCCACAAAGGAGTTTGCTATTCAGTTTTATTCCAGTTTTTCTGTCTCTACATTTTATTGCGTTGTTCTCGTTTGAGTCAAAGCTTCTAATCTTTGGAATCCTGATAGCATGATCACCGAGAAGTCAATTGCAAATTTTTCTACACGATAACACCTGCAAGAAATGCAGTGAGCAACGATCGTGAAGATCTGCTTTCTATATTTAATTTTTGGGTAATAGTAAATTAAATCTAGAAATTTGGAAAATATTTGGTAAGAGAGAAAAAGATTGTACAAACACCGTATGGAACGAAATATAGATTGAACTTTTTTGATGTTTTATGTCTTCATTTCCATGTCTATATACTCATACAATTGGTTGTGTTGTAGCATAACCGGCCAATGGGAATAGCAGCCCATTGGTAACTGGGGAAGCGCTATTGTACCATGTTAATGTATGGTTCATAGACGATCACTATTATATCGTTCATGTTGCATTGCCATGCTGCATAATATACCAATGAAAATACAGTTCTCTATACTATCCTAATCAGATAATCATGATTATTGTTGCTTTTAGCGTCTAGGTCACCTACAATATATATGTACATATATTTTTTACAAGCTGCGTCCTACTAATTGGCTGTGTTATTTACAGCGATAACAGAACATTTCTTCCAATGGTATCCTTGCCGTTCCAGTTTTAGTTGCTGTTATATCTTATTAATGATATGCATGGAAATGAAAGTAAATATTTTTATGTAATTGGATTATTTACGGTTAAAACTGTCGTTTATACAGATGCAAATTAACTTGTTAGTTACTCACATGTACATATATGCCACAGTATCATAATGCAATTCTCAGTCACAAATAAATAGTATCCTATAATGCAAGTAGTCAATATTGTGATATTTCTTGGGCAATGCAAAACTTGGTAATAATCTTCTAAATATTTACTTGTTCGTAACTTAAAAATTGAAAATTATGAATGTGAAGTCTATGTTAGATATATTACAGCTACTATACTCGAACATGGCTTATCTTTTCTTGCAATATATACTTAATGGGGCAAGAAGAGTGTATTCTAAAATATACCCTTTTTTTGCTTATTTTGCGTTTCGTCGTTGTGAATAAGTAAACCAGTTTATATTGTAGAAGTATAAAAGTCTACTGCAATGCAGATGGAGCCACGGGTATTATTTTTTACATTGTAAATATACGAGAAACTTTTAATTACTCAGTTTTCAATGTATAACATTGAATCTGCATTAACAAGAAGCAACTCACAACACACAATAACCATTATTATTGTGGAAGGTGAACTGATGAAAATAAGCAGCATACTGGCTAAGGGTATTAGATATGTCTAGTTCATTCCACTTACATCAACACTTCCATTACATACACGACATAGGAGAAGGATGTTGTTATTTTAGAGAAATTATAGTAGCTTTATTGCTTTTACTTTCAAGTAATTATACATTTTTGAAAACTTAGTATGCACCACCAACTATAGCAAGTTAGAATTCAGACTAATGATAAATTTTAACGTTCTTGAAGATATAAAACACAGATATGCAAATTTAGAGAAATTTCTTCAATATTTATGGGAATGTATTTTTCAGAATCTTATAACCACTAAAGTAATAAAGTAATTATTAATTAATTAAATAGAAAATTAAGAAGAAATGTATTTAATGTATCCAATCGTAGCGGGTTAAAGGGATTCTGATTTGGGCGCCAATAGACAAAAACTAGGATGTCTATTCCTAAATTCTAAATTTAAGCAAAAAGTTCAAAGCGAATTTCCAACAATCAAGAGAACATATGCTATCGCCATACTACAAGCACAAAGAAAACACAAGCGAAAATAATTTAGCTCAGCTATCTTTGGCACGGAAAACGTGTCCTAATTACTGCATACTAAGCAATTAAATAAAAAATTAAAGATATAATAAAATATACTTGTAAGAGAGAAGAACAAGAGCTTACAGATTTCAATTTACACATGCGCTAAACTAATTTTGCAATAAACGGGCAACTGTAGGGACTCTCAAAAGTAACGTGAACGTTACAAGCTAATTTACCGAAGAAGAGTGGATATGAAATATTTACCTGGTAGAGTTAAAGGTTTGAAGTTTACCTACAAAAAAATTATGTAAGACCCTTACTAATTGATTATTCCTGTATATTCTACACAGTGCAAATTCTACCAAACATAAAAATGTAGCTTTAAAGAAACTATCATGTTTGTAAATACATAAATAAACAAGATCTGTGTTAAAACATAAAACCAAATTCTTTTCTAGCTATAAAGTTATCGCAACTTTCCTCGATTGTGAAGCTTTCGGTCTTTGCTAGGGAATAGGAAATGTTGTCGATAAAAGAATAAACCGCCACCTACATCGTACAAACAGCTAATCGTAAACAAAGCTCTATGCTCTGGAAGTAACGGGTTCGTAACACATGAAATTTTCAAATCTACTCTCTTCAACTTTTATTAAATCTCGTAAAAATGTTATAAGGAACTTGACTCTCTTCGAGATCTTTACTGTGTTTCACCGTCAGGTAAAGTGCACACATATGGTCGTCTGTCCTAATATATTACGCCTTCATCGCGGAGAAATATATACCACCACGTCCTGTTTGCGTTGCAAACAAACCTTTAAGTATGTTCTGTCCGATAAATTACGTACGAAGCTCTAGTTTTTCGAACGAGAGAAAATGTGTTACGTGTAGTGCAAGCGTTGATCCAGTAGATAATTGAAATTGTTCCTGCCGACTGTTATTTGCGCATGTGGCGCCAGTCATAGCCTATAATGGTACTAGGTTTAAGCGTATACATAAATTTGAACAGTTGGATAGAATAATATCGTATAAGATAACAAAAAATATGTTAAGTACACCAGCGCCTCCACCGAAACTGTGATATTTGACAAAATATTTTTTTATGTTCTGTGTTTAGTAATGGGATTCTTATATCGGAAAGATAAATAATGCAGATATATAGAATTGCAGATATTTGCATATAAATATATTAGAATATTTCTGAGTTTGATTAATGCCATCCTTTCCATCCTTTTCCATCCTTGCCATCCTTTGCATCTATCTTAAATATGTACATATGTACGGATCCATTAGTTACTAGAGCCACCACAGTACTTCTTGCTGGGCGAAATAAATTTCTACCGTTACAAAGATACAATCTTTGACAAACTTGAACTCTATTTTGATTCCGAGCTTTAAATATTTTGAATTAAAATCAAAGAGTTTCCTATAATACAGTGCTTAGTTATGCAAAATTTGCGTTACCGTACATTGGTGTAACAGATATTGTAGGCACAGAAAGTTCTTAGTACAACACTAATTTAGGAGATAAGACATGTTTCACGCTTCTTTCTGTTTGCAAAAGTATGCAAATATGTATGATATGAAACATAAATCAATTTGAACACTAATTCACTATCACCTGCAGGACATTCAAACACTTGGATAATTGCCAATGCGTTTCGACAGAAATGCTGTCATTATCATAGGCGATAATAAAACTAAATATATTACAAAAACAACTTAACAAGAAACCTAGAGGTACAAGGAAACAACATACTTCGTCATTGTTTTCGTTTAGTATGCTTAGATAAAGTTACATAAAGCCTAAAATATCCAATATATGTAATACCATCATTTGTAGAAATTGTGGCCTGTATTTGTTGGGGCATACCATTTATACAAGCTTGAATACAGTTTTCTAGTTCAGGGGTACTATGCGATACTTTCCGAATATTTCATTTATCACTTCTTCTGTCGGATTCTCTAAACTGTAAACTTTTGATTTTAACAGGCTCCAGATATGCTCAAAAGGGTTGAGGTACGGGAAAATCCCCGGCCATGAAAGAAGCGGAATTTTCGTAGCATACAAAAAGTTTCTTAACAGATTTTACCGTATGGCATAGTGCTCGTCTTGCATAAAGATAGATTTAGGCGCCGCAGGTATTAATTCACGAAAATACGCGAAAAAAAATTGTTTTAATAATTTTATGTGCTGCTCATGTCGCATCGTGTTCTCTACAAAATAAGCCGTGCCTGGTCTATGGCGGCTTATAAACCCCCAAACGATTAACAATTGTGGATGTTTTATAGTATGTTTAATACACGATACTTTTCAATAGGGCGCCTCTGAATCAACATAATATTATTTTCTGTTAGATAGTGTAGTGAATCTGCGCTGGAGAAAAATTCCTATCAATGAACGAGATTTATTTAGTTTTAGTTTTAAAAATTTTTAACGGTAACGAAGTCTTGTATCAGCTGCCAATCGTCAATTGTAAGTTTTCTATGGTCTTTCGCAAATTTGAATCTAGCATGTCGCATACGTTTATTCAACAGTGGCTTTTTACATCTTAACTGCGCTTCCTTAAATCGCCGTTCAAGAATTCGCTGAGATACGTCAATTCCATCTTGAAAAAGCTATAGCAACTGAAATTATTTTACGATCAAGTCTCGCCCAAGTTTTTCGATGTCTTCCGCACAGGGTTCGTTTTAACGGCGGTATAGCACCGGATTTGCTTAGATAATTCTATCGCTAAACTGTGATAACTGATGTAATACGAATATTCTACTATAGAATATACTATATATTCATACTAATCGGGTGGTTCCCCAAAATTGATCGATTAACTTACACACCCGAAAATGAGAGCATTTTTATTGTATTGTTATCGTAATTTTCGCAAATATAATTTTAAAATATTTATTAGATATATTTGCTCGTGGTTCTGCTGTGCTACTGAAATAAATATTACATAATAATACACTAATTTAAACTTTGTCGTCGTGTTCACAAGATCAGAATGTCGCCCTCTCTATATTAATGTAACTTTCCCATCTGTGTATATTGAAATATAAATCAAAAGCACGAATGGAATAACTAGACCTCCCAATTTCAGATGTTATCCAATATCTGTTTCCAAAATGATTTTGTATGAAGTGAACTAGTTTTTCCATCTTATATTAATGTTATATATAAATTAAATTAGAGAATTATCATTTACTTTCCTTATGAATGCACCCAATAGTTAACTTGATGGTCTTCAATTGCTTTAGTTTGAAGCAATTGTTTTGTTTAAAATCCAATACAAGGTGTCAAATGAATAGTGTCGGAAAATTAAACAGCATAAAACTGAACAAGAAAACTAACACAAGAAAAGTAAATCCAAAAAAATTACGACCATACATTAAAATAATTTTTGCTTTAATAATTACGAAATTTTGTTAAATAAATTTTGTTAAATCCGGGCCTGACACGTGTATACAAGAAAAGCAGTGATCAAGTTGAATGATATTGATATGTAAATAAACGTGCAAATAAATGTTTAGTGTATTCCATGAATGAATTT
Organism: Popillia japonica; assembly: GCA_004785975.1. Taxonomy (NCBI): domain Eukaryota; kingdom Metazoa; phylum Arthropoda; class Insecta; order Coleoptera; family Scarabaeidae; genus Popillia; species Popillia japonica. Next base: position 11,239 of record SMLS01073965.1, read on the forward strand.
GTTTACGTAGCGGTTTGCTGCTTTCAATAATTGTATATATGGACTTGTCATAAATGTTCTATTTATAAAAAGGCCACACATCTACTATTGATTTTTTCATTTCTATGAGTTTTATTGTCGTAGGAATTTGGTGTTTCTGTTCTTTTCATTACAGATTCTTTCAATATTAAAGTACGGCTATTATTACCTAATGATCCAGTAATTAATAATTTATTATTTGAGATCCCCTTCCCAATTTGTAGTTTTTGTTTTCTTTTCAAATAATTCGTGGTACTTAGTCCTGAAAAGAACTGTTTGGTAAGAAACAGGACAAAATTTTAGAGCAGATGTTCGAAATGACCACCACGAGCTCGGAGCTGTACGACGGCAAAAATTATCACGTACAGCTTGAAACCTCAGCATCAGAGAAAGTCCAACGGATTCAAATCGGGACTTCATGCTGACCATGGAACCGTTGCTCCTCGTCCTATGCAATGTGCAAATGTCAGGTTTAAATGTTCCTGTACAGGTCGAGCAACGTGTGGAGGTGCCCCATCACGCATGGAATCAGGCAAGGTATTCTGCAGAAAATTTAAATAACCTACAGCATTTAATCCTAGTACATATGGCCAAAATAAATGATCGCCCAATATTCCGACCCATACATTTATTGATATCCTATGTTGGGATGAACTCTGGTGGATATCGTGTGGGTTTTGATCAGCCCAGTGATGAATATTGTGGTAATTCAACACACCATCTTTTGTGAAGCAGCATTTGTCAGTAAACAGGATCACCGGTCGAAGGTTTGGAAGATGAATTTCTGTTTGACGAAACCATTCACAAAAGGCAAGCCTTCGAGGAAAATCATTTGCTGATAGACGTTGCACTTTCTGTATGTGGTACGGATGCAGTAAATTACTCCGTAAAATTTTGTGCACAATACCATGGAAAATATTTAATTGTCTTGCGGCAGTTCTCTTACTTATCCCTCGATTCATTTCTACCAGGTGGAGAAGGTTGTCTTCCGGTCGTTGCATTCGACGTGATCTTTATTGTCCACGACCTTTATAGCACGGCCTTACTGTACTCGTATCCTGTACCCGTTGTAGAACTCGTAATATGGAATTAGCACAGGGATGCCTACTATTAGGAACTCGTTCTTGGTACAGACGTTACGCTGCTCCAAGATTTTGTCCTCTTTCTCTGTAGATTAAAATCATGTCATGTGAATGACTGAACCTTCTGCCTGTGTTGCCCATGTATTTGTGGGTTGCGCTCGACAGGGGGTTTTATTTTCAGACTATTCAGTAGACACCCTGTATAGTAATATATTATAATCCTCAGTAGATTTCCGAGCATTGCTGCTTCGAATAATGTGTAGCTGGTGCTCTTCAACACAACTTAACACTCCGAATACATTATTTATTCTTGTTTAATTTGAAATAATTATACGATTGGAAACTGATGTTTTCCTAAGACTTAAAACTTAAACTAATATATTATTCTGAATTTAGATAGCAAGTTAAACTGTATGCTATGTTTGACATACAACTATCTAAACGATCCAACGATTAAGATTACCAAATGGATTAACCAAAATGGTGTTTAAAATACTTAGAATCTCGCGAAATAAATTATTTTTACATCTTGATTTGCTACGATTGCACAATTTAAGTATATTCATTATTAACTTATAGGTACGTGCTCACACTTTCTATTCTTATCCGCTTCCAAAAGTTCCACGCGATATTCCGAGCTGGGAGGAGCAATAAGTGAGTTATATGACGCTACATAATGTTCGCCGCGCTAATTCGAACAAAAAGGAAATCTTTTCGGCTGAATAATGGGCGCACTAACTGCTTTAATAAAAGCATATAAAATAGAAGGAAATAATCGCCGCAGAAGGAAAGTTTGTGCGGCTGAACAGGAAGAGAACGTAGCGACCCGGTTCGCTTGGGTGGCACATTTATCCCTCCCCTAGTCGGGCCGAGCATTAATGATACATTATTCAACTACTGTAGGTTAAAACCGCGACTAACAGTGGAACAATGTTAAATACAACTTTCGCGATTCGTTGGTGTTAACGGCCGCGTGAAATTCGAGCGAAACGCGAACAAATGTGTAAAAAAAAATTTTCACTAACTTTTTGACTTATATTTTATCGTTGCCTTATAATTTCGTATATGAGCAATACATGGTGTTCCGTAAATATTGCGATAAACTTCTACAGAAGGCAGGGCACATCATAAGGATTAAAAATTGCACAGGAAATCATGGCCGGAAATGTCAGAGGTAAGTGGTGGCCGATGGGAAAGGAAATAAGAGAGAGATTAATTTGAAACATTCATTGGACATAATGAATACAAATGATGCACTGCAGCTTGAATGTTACAAAGGATGCTCGAACCTTGCACCATCAGACGTTAAACATGCCTGACACCGACGAAGCATTGATTGCCGATGTGTCTGGAGAGTGTGCTCGATAAATGGAGGTAGCGACTCGTCCATTACTCTCAGCTATTTCATACACTAGGTGCATGTCTGCAAGCTATCCATTCGTATAACGTTTTGTGCTCTTTGTATGCTGCCTACCGCTCGAATAAGGCAATCTTCACTTATCTTTTCAGGACTATACTGTACATCACCACCCGACAGCGTACGATGACGTTTCCAGGCATGGGTGAAATCCTTAATCCTTAGGATGTGTCCTACCTCCTGCAGAAGTTTGTCGCATTTACGTGGTATCCTGTATAATTTTGCTATTAGTTGTTCTATTCATATTTGGTATATTGTTAAAGATAATGGTTGTTGGTACAATGCATGGCAATATCTGAACATAAATGTAAACAGTTAAGCTTTGAGACATCACATGGTCTCACTTGTTTATTGATGATGATTTATATGAACCCATATTCTATTATACCCCAGTAATGTTCATAATAACTATCACATCAGTAGACATCAAACGACAATTCTGTTTCCCAACGACGTATACCTTCATATTATATTGCTGTGTTTTTAGTTATTACATTTCGTATATTTTATGACGTATGCGGTTCTGATATTCTATCGACTTTGTTTATCGCGCACGCTGTCGGAATATTTACAGTGTATTTAAAAGTTGTACAAGATGGCTATGCTGTCGAAATGCATGTAACACCGATTTAAAATAGTATATTATCCATATTTCTGTTCTTTTTTGATTTATGTAAATATGAAGAATAAACCTGTACAATATTAGGCCAGCACTGCATCTTGAACTATGTAGACCTCAGTGAGGCAGCTTATCCGCTTTCTTACGCCTTCGAAGCTATAGTTGACATTTTCATGATTTCTAGTAGCTTCCTATCCATAGGCACTTCAGAATGCACGCAGAACAAATTTACAAATCCATACGTCTTCAGTACTTGAAAGTATGTACATGTTAGCGACCGTATGTGTACACCAGACAGCTTATAAAAGGGCTAGTCCTTATATATTATAGACTGAAAAACAAAACAGAGAAAACAGACTAGCCCGTTTACAAAAGGGATGGTCAATATAAGTACTACATATGTGTAAACAGCCTGACTATAACTAGACCGTATATGTACATTTACCACGGGCGAATTATGATTGAATATGTGTTTTCTATTTATTGGTACATGTTGGGCTATTATGGCACCTAGAGTTACACGTTATATTATTTTTACGATAGGCACACTTGTTAGATTAACATTTAGATTTACACTGACGTTTTTTAAAAGCTTGGCCATGTCCTGTAGACTGAGCTGTAGCCACCGATTTAAGAGGAACTTTCTTTTCCTTAGGGACTTCGACAATTGTTACAATGTTAGTAGGGCAGGTAGTAAACTCTGAGCGACTGTAATATTTAGCAGTGACTCCTTCCTTCGTACCCAAACGGTAAAATCCGTCTCCTGTAGTCTCTAGCACTACTCCTAAAAGTGACCGAGCATCTCCTCTGCCACCGTCAACGACGGGAACTGGAATCCTTACAGTTGATCCAATGTTAGGTTTTGGATGACTACTGTCCAATCTCACTTTCATTCGTTTCGATTGTTCCTCTAATGCAACATAAGCAGTTTTTCAGCGATTTATTATGGTTTTCTTCCTATTACAAATATCTCCTTGGCTATGGTCATCATTTCCCAACTCAACTGCATCTTCAATCACTACAGGTTGTTGTAATGGCGTTATTTCTGTTTGTGAAGAGTTAGTATTGATGGATACAATAAGATCTTCTAACTCTTCTTCAGTTGTAACATTAGCCACAGTCTCTGGCGGAATATTCGAAGTTTTCAATCAAATTTTTGGTTTGCCTCTAAACATGGCCTCGTAGGGAGAACTTTCAATTTCAGAATGTAAAGAAATATTCTTAATAAATTGTATTAATCTTAAACCCTCACTTCAATCCTCCTCCTATTGATTATCCAACATTCAGCTAGTTAACATATTCTCCACATCTGGGTTCGCACGTTCGACACTTCCTTGGCTCTGGCTGTGACGGAGCTTTCGGTATACCAGCTCGAGTCTGGGCCACAAGATTTTTAGTTCTTCGATAACCTTATTACAAAATTCGCGGCGGTTATCAGATTACAAAACCACAGAGGCGCCGAAAATTGCAAAAATGTCCACAAGATGATGGGCGACCTCTTCAGCTCGTTTCGTTTCCAGTGATCGCAAAATAACGAACTTTGTCAAGTGATCTTGATATACCAGTACAAAATTATATTTTTCGTCAGGATGGGATTGATAGTCTATCAAATTAACTTGACAGCGTGAACTTAAATCTTTAAAAATCATGGGTTTTGATGCAATTCCCTCAATTTTTCTGTTCTTTATCATTTAACATGGTGCACACAAGTTAATATACATCAAAAAAAAAAAATTCAGTACGAACTATATTCTTGTATTTTTCTTTGGCTTTTTTCATCTTACGATGTCTACCTCCATGGCCTGAATGTCAAAAAATAGTTAAATTAGAAAAATAGTCCGCATTTCTTGAAAAATCCAAAAAATACCTGTAGATCTATGTATGTACTCGTAGATCTTCAATATCAAACAATTCATCATTATGTGTATAAAAATTACATCACCCGATTCGTTGTTAAGAGACACTATTAGTTTTTATTTGTTAATTTTTGTTTTCTTACAACAAACTTATATGTTGTCGAATTTTTCTTTTCGTAAAAAAGTACCAATGATAAAAAGTTGACATTCTTATCATAGCATGCTTTAGAGATAGTCATTTTGATGCCAAGAAATTAAGTTGAGCAAATTACTCCTTCTGGGTGTAACACTTCTAAAGTATATGTTCATATTAAAGAACTCTGGGTAAAATGTCCTCTAAGTTGAAGGTAAGCTACTCAATGTGAATAACATCAATCACATTATAGAAAGTAATGGTGCAACAATTGAGAGAGGAAACCAGAGTCAGTATGTGCGCACTTGTATACGTTCATTAAATGCTTTTTATACCTATTCGATTTAGTTAATGTGATGCTAACACGATACAACTAACGACGGCTGGATGGATGGCAACCTTATTTTTATACAGAATTATTTTCGGCGATTTGCATATTCATACACACGACGTTTAATTTGCATATATGCATATATTAGCATATCAATAGCGTAAAGCCGGTATTATAAATAAACTGCGATTTGAGCCCCAAAATTTACCCCTTAATTATACGAATTTGTTCCGTCACGCGGGAACCAATTACAAAAAGAGGAAATAACTACCGGGGAAGATTTTGTTGTCCTTTTATAGATTAAAAATGGTATAGGTCAGGGTACTGAAGTTTCGGGAAAGATAATTTAGTTGTTTATTTTATGCAAATTTTCTAATCAAATAATGCAATGTAATATCTATTTGTTATTCTGTTTTTATTAGTTTGTTTGATATTAGTGATATAGTTAGTAATATGTGAGAAAGTTCCGCTTACTAAACTGTGCGAACTTGTGAGAAATTTGAAAATTTCGGAATTTCTGTATTAACATCTAATGCCCCTGCAGACTTCCATTAGCATGAGTCTCAATTCAGTTTATATATGTATAGTAGGTTTTCGACTCCTTTAAACAAATTAGGCATTTTTATAGTTGTTGCCTTGGCGCAAGTTTAGTGATATGACTTATTGTTAGTAGGAGGAGAGCAGTGTTATATTAGCCGTTTAGGGCGTCTTTGTGTATAAATTCAAAATCTTGGACCATTTATCAATAGCCACTTTCGTTGATATGTTATGGATATGTAACTGATATGAGATTTCGCAAAAGTTTAATGTGAAAATAAAGCTTGCACGAAATAGAATGAATTAAGTAAAGATAACCCAATGGACCAAAATTCCGCAAATTTCAATACAGTAGATTTTTGACTTTCAATATTTATTGTGAGTATTTTACGTGTGTAGATATTAAAAATAGTTTATATTTATATTCGTGAATTCTTTTGTTAGAGATCTACCAATTTTCCTTATACACAGTGAGTCGTTAAGAATGAGAAATCTGGAAACTGGGAATAGTAGAGCCTAAAATATGAGGATTGACCGCGGCATGCCTTATACAAATGTTGCTGGTTTAAGAGATACAGGGTGTTCAAGTTAATAATTTCATTTCCAAATTTTCCAATAACTCAGAAAGTTTTTATAGAATCAACTTGAAAATTGGTATTATTATGTTTTTCAGCATCACGAATAAGAATTTGACATCAATTTTAACGTTGCTCATAGGTGGCGCTGATTACACACTGCTGAATAGATAAATCGATGCTTATCTTTTTTGTGCGTGTAGAATCACATAAACTGAATCGAAAATTTGAAAGAGCAATCTTTTTTACATGAAAAATACATATGTTTGATGTTGATATCTTGATCCGTTTTCGAGATATTTGCCTTCTAAAGTTTCAATGCAGTTCGGCCTATTAATACAATTTTTAGTCCTTCAAATACAAAGTTGGCTTATTCTTCTGAAAATACTAAGTTGGCTTAAATGCATCTGACAGCTATCA